>CM035413.1:179402363-179462363 GCA_020310875.1 Ceratopteris richardii
ATCGACTTATGCAATGACCAAAAAAATCGCCCTATGACCCCTAAATACATCGGCCTATCAACTTTGGAAAAAAACGACTTTGTTGACTGCCCATATAAAATCGACTTATTAACTTGACCAAGGAAAAAAATCGACTTAACAAATCGACCTTATATGACTTTGACCAAGAAAATCTACTCAACAAATCGACTTATTGACATATAATGTTGACCAAGAAAATCGACTCAAACACTTAAAAGAAATCGACCTTCCTCTTAAACAAATCGACCTAACGACCTTTGAAAAAATCGTCCTTTTTGACTTATAAAAATGACAAAAAAAAATCGACCTAAACAAAAAAAAAATCGACCCAACAACTTAAAAATAGCGACCTAGAACTTTAAAAAAATCGACCTAAACACTTTATAAAAAATCGATATTTTTTTTTTTTAAATAATAAAAAATCGACCTTTCTTAAAAAAAATTCGGCCTAAAAAAATCGACCTTTCTTTAAAAAAAAATTCGACCTTAAAATTTTTTTTTCTTTTTTTTTTTTTCACCTCTTACAAAAAATCGACCTCTCTTACAAAAAATCGACCTAAAAAAAAAAAAATCCGACTTTTTCTTGGAAAAACAATTGACCTATTCACTAAAAAATTGACATCTACCAAAAAAATTGACTCCAATCACTCACTGTCAAAAAGACTTATGCATGTGGTTGACAGGTATAGTGGATAGAGATGATGGGTTTTATTGATGCGGACTAGAGTAAAGTCTAATAGAGCATAAGGAGGGGACATGGTATGTAAAGAGTTCCTATAGTAGTGATTCAATATCTCATTCTGATTCATGGTAGGGTTTGAGATGTGAGCGGTTTACCAAAGGAATTTGGGTTCCTTCAAGAGTGGAGAGATGTACCACCCCTTGAGGAAAGATCTCTTTTACCTTGTAAGGACCTGTCCATCCAGTGGATAACTTCTTTTCCTTCTTGTTGTACAACCTTGGTTGATATAGAAGGACCAACGATCCTTCCTTGATTTCTGTCTTCCACAGATATCTGTCGTGCCATGCTTTCCGCTTCATCTGCTCTTTCTCGAGAGTTGAGTCTGCTATTGTTTTCTTTTCCTCCAGTTGATGTAATCTGTTCATATTGATGTTACTCATGTCTTGCAGATTACCGATCCTTGGATGTCCCACTCTGCTTGATCCCTTTAGAAATTCTAATGGAGCTATTGCTTCAAGACCATATACTAACTGGAAAGGAGTATGTTTCGTGGTTACCTTGAATGCCGTCCTGTATGCCCATACCACACCGAGGTAGGTAGTGCCCCATGTCAAGGGATGGAGATAGCACATTTTCCTCAAGCGAGAGATGAGTACCTTGTTGGTGCTTTCTGCTTGACCATTGGCTCATGGGTAATATGCACATGATTTTTTGTGGAAAATTTTGTACTTCATAAATATTTCAGTTAGGGTTTTGTTGATAAAATGAGATCCTTGGTCACTTGTAACTTCAATTGGACAGCCATACCTACAGAAAATATTTTCATACAAGAAAGAGGCTACCGTATGAGAAGTGTAATCTTTTGTCGCCAGAACTTCTTTCCATTTGGTGGCGTAATCAGTGGCCACCAACAAGTACTTCACATTCGAAGGAGAAGTGATGGGATAGATTGGTCCCACAAAATCTAATCCCCATTTTTCAAATGGTCTCCATGATAAAGAAATTTGCAAGGGTTGGTTGTTGAGCTTACCCGGTTTTGGTGCACAACGCTGGCAAGTGTCGCATGTCTTTGCATATTCTGTTGCATCTCGAAAAAGATAGGGCCACCATAATCCTCCATGTAAAATCCGATGTGCTTTTATGTGACCTGGATAATGGCATGAAGCCGTTCCTCCATGGGCTTCTTCTAGTATTTGTTGTACTTCATGTGGTAGGACGCATCTCCTATAGATCCCATCATATCCTACTCGGAAAAGAGTATTTTGAACGATTGAAAATCTTCCCTGGTTCCTGCCAAACTTCAAGACCTAAGCAATAATGCATTAAGCCCAAGTCTGTCATTTCAAATTCTGAACTCAAGGCATCTTTTGTTTGTTGAAGAAGAGCATCATCATTTCCTGTAATCACAAGGTCATCTACATAGAGTAGAAGCACAATTGTCTTCCCTCCTTTCTTTAGAACATACAAGTTAGCATCAGAAGCACATCTTTTGAACCCTAGATCCAAGAGATACTTATCCTCTAGGGGCTTGTTTTAGCCCATATAATGCCTTCTTCAGCTTACATACCTTGTTCTGTGAATGGGGAGCCTCAAACCCTGGTGGCTGAGACACATATACCTCCTCCTTGAGGTCTCCATTCAGGAATGCTGATTTAACATCCATGTGATAGACTGGCCAACGCTTATGTGCAGCAGCAGCTAGTACTACTCGAATAGTAGTCATTCTTGCAGTCCGGGCAAATGATTCACAAAAGTTAATGCCTTCAACTTGTGAGTAGCCCTGTGCAACAAGTCTTGCTTTATATTTTTCTAGAGTACCATCAGCCTTGTACTTTAGCTTCCAAACCCACTTGGTGCCAATGAATTTATGCTTAGGGGGTCGATCCACTAGCTCCCAAGTTCCATTCTTCATGATATTGTTGTATTCTGTTTGCATGCAGCCCTCCAATTTGGATCATGGAGTGCCTCTTCCACATTGCTTGGTTCCTTCGCTTCTTCTTGAATGAGATCGTCCATCAAGGCTTTGTTTACAATATGGGTGCTTTCCCGTCTTTGTTCCTCTATTCTCTGTGATCACCTCGGTCCATCTGCAACCTGTTCTAGTGACTGTGGGATGGGGTTTGCAGAATCATAGAGCTTCCTCACCCAACGTGGCAATGGCTTTTCCACTTGGGTGTCGGCAGGTTGGTGACTTTCAGACTCATCATCTGAAGATGATGCTTCCTTCTCTTGTGTAGAAGGGATAGCTCTTGGGCCAGGTTCATAGTGGATTGCCCCTTCGCCTGATGATAAAGTGGAAGCTACCTTTTCCTCCTCCACTACATGTGGCTTCTCCTCCTTGAAAACCACATCAGGACTCGCCATGATCTTCTTAGCCTCAGGGTCATAAAGCTTATAAGCCTTCTTATCTTTGCTGTACCCCAGGAAGATACATTTGATGGTTGAAGCTTGTTTCTCTCCCTATCTGGAACATGTACATAACATTCACTTCCAAATACTTTGAAATGGGAAACAGAAGGTTTTTTACCAGTGTAGGCTTCTTGTGGAGTCTTTCCATCAAGTGCCTTGGTGTAGCTTTGATTCAAGATGTAGACAACAGTGTTGACAGCCTCTGCCCAAAATTGATTAGGCAAACCCTTTCCTTTAAACATGCACCTTGCCATCTCCATGATGGTTCGATTCCGGCGTTCTGCAACACCGTTCTGTTGAGGAATATGTGCCACTGTGAGTTGATGCTTGATTCCCTTACTCTTGCAAAAATCTTCAAACTCTATTGATGTGAACTTACCACCACCGTCTGTCCTGAATTTCTTCATCTTTTTCCCTGTTTCAGTTTCAACAAGTTGAAGCCATTCTTTAAACTTACCAAAAGCTTGAGCCTGATCGCGAAGGAAGTACACCCACATCTTCCTGCTATAGTCGTCGACAAGTAACATGAAGTAGGAAGATCCGCCCAAGGCCTGTGTAGGCATTTTTCCGCACAAGTCAGCATGCACCAACTCTAGAAGATAGCTTGACCTATTCTTGCTTTCTTGTGGAAATGCCTTCCTCTGTTGCTTGCCCATCATGCAAGCTTCACATGGTTCCTTCATTTTTGCAATCAATGGTAGGTGTGCAACCATACCTCTGCGATGCATCTCCTTCAGTACAGGGTATCCAATATGGCTGAATCTCTCATGCCATAGCTTACTTGTGCCCACGTTTGTAGTGGCTGTAAGAGCACACAACTCATACAAGTTGTTCCTCCTTATGCGAGTCCAAACAATGTTGTTGTTACCGTCCATAATCTTAGCTCCTGTCTTACTGAAAGATACTTGATGACCTTGATCAGTTATAGAAGCTACTGAAAGTAGATTTCGTTTTATTTGTGGAACATCCAACACATTTAAAAGCTTTTTGATATCGCCATTAGAGTTAATGAAAGAAACCGTACCTTCGCCCTCTGCAGGACATCTTGCATTGTTTCCTACCTTTACTGTGATGGGTTCCTTTAGAGGCTGTAAGGAACTGTAAAGGTCTTTTCTACTCGTCATGTGACGAGATGCACCGCTGTCCAACACCCATGAGTCATCTGTTCCTGAATCTTCAGCCGAGGAGCACACCTCCTCTATCGTAACAAATAACTCAAGCTTTGTTTCTTCTCTGTTGGCTGACTCCTTGCCCTTTCCACCTTTTGAAGAGCCATTCTTCTCTTCTTCCTTCTTGATGCGACAGTCTTGGATTCTGTGTCCCTTCTTCTTGCAGTGGAAACACTCTCCCTTGAACTTCTTTTTGTCGTTCTTCTTTTTGTCTCCATCTTTTGAAGAGTCAATTTTGCCTCCTTTGGCATTTGCTATGAATGAAGCATCTCCTTTGCTACCAACACTTCTTGCCTTGAGCCGAAGCTCCTCCTTCATGAGTAAGGCACTGAATTCTTCAAAAGTTAGTGGTTGAGGTCTGATTTGAGTGTTAAGAGCAGTTACCAGACCATCAAAGTTAGGTGGACAGATTCGAAGACAACGTCGAGCTAGCTCTTCACTTGACTTTTGAACACCTGCTCCCGCCATTTGATCTCGTAGATTCTTTATGCGAGTGATAAACACCTCTGCAGTCTCCCCATCAGCAAACCGTTCTGCTGCAAGCTGATTCTCCAAGTTCTGAATCCGTGTCTGATTACGAGTTTCATATTGATTTCTCAATATGTTCCATGCTTCACATGCCTTTGTAGTATGCTGAATGAGAGTCAGAACACTATCAGAAGTACTTGTAACAAGAGCACAGAGTGCATCTGCATTTCTACGTTTCCAAGCACATAGAAGATTAGCATGAGGAGGAATCATTCGACCAGGATTATTTGGATAAGGTCTTTCTTGGGGCTTGTGATCAGTCCCAAGAACAGTCTCCAAAAGCTAATATGAATCAAGAATAGAAGTGATTTTGAACTTCCACAGGGTGTAGTTCGTACCATCAAGTTTTCCTTCTGTGAAGGCTGGTGGCCGTATCAGCAACGTTAGGATGACTGGCATTATTGCTGCTCCTGCTTGTGCGCCACCTACTCCTGTTGATGAACCACCTTGCCCCCCCCCCCGTCGTAGATGATGACGCACCGCTTGACATCTTCTCTCTTTTGTTGTTCAGACCTCTGCAACCTCTTCGTTTCTGCTTCTGCACCACTCAGAGCCTCCTGAGCTCTGATACCATGTAAGAAAATAACAGCTTAGCAGAATAGACCTGTAGACACAGTTGAGAGAAAAACGAAGACAAAGATAGACGTAGACTGAGAGATAGAGAACTCAAATTCTCATATTGACGAGCGTAATGCAGTTACAATGCTTGCGCTGTCCACCCGTGCGCTCCCACTGTGGAGCTTAGATGGCGATCTAGACAGACTCTAGATGAAGGGCTTACTAGTGCGCAATGCTATGTAAACTTCAACCTGGGCCACGCTTATATAGCTTTTACAAGGAGGTTCGGTATAGATAAACGTAGTCGGGAGATACAAAATAGTTGGTAAAATATATGATCCGACAATATCTCCACGACCAGAGGTCCTACCGTCTCGGCCCTACGGGCCGGGGGATAGGCCCCCCCCGACCCCGCAGAAGGGGCAAAGCCCCCCTCTGCACTCCCCCCATTAAGGTTCTATGGGGAAACCGCGCGACGCCACAGGGCCTTTATTTTCACCTTAAATGGTAACCCAATGGCCTGGAAGTTTATGCCCTACCTAACCTAACGGCTAGGCTCACAAAGATCATCTATGGCCATCAACAGTCACACATAGACCTCATCTAACTTGGAAGTTAGGGTTCCACAAATGTCCGGGCTCTCATAATGGCTTCTCCTCATAATGGGGGCCTTACAACTTAGAGCACCATGGATCATTTGTGGTCACATGAGGGTGGAGTATTGAGCATATCTAACAGTATAGACCATGCGGAATCGCTAGGTACTCCATAATATGTCCAACACATGGATCAAGCGGATGCTCCAGAGGTATGCCACCAACGAGGTATAGGAATGGAACACGATCTCACTGGACGAGATCATCTCATGCGAGAGGGGTAGGATGACTCCATGTGGTACGTCGGAACCTCCAAAGCTTTGACAATATCTGCAACGAGACGTGTATCGCCAAGAAGTAGATACTGCGAAATATAAAGCGTGAAGCATAAAATCATAGTCACATGGTAGTAAATCTGTATGCTGTAAGCCTCCATGGAGTGTACAAAGTCTTGATGTGTGTCGGTAGGACCATGGAAGCCCCCTCTGAAACAAGAAGCTCACCCAAAAGATGATCCAACTCAGGGATGAATCCATGTAGATGGAGTATCCTGTGGTAACTGAAAGGATGATGGATTCCATGAATGGAAAAGTACATGCTGAGAATGATGCTGTAGACGAGGTAAGTGGACTCTCGAAGATAGGACTGGAAAATGACGAGTCACTTATCCTTGAGTAATGCCCAATTGAAGTTGAGGGGAAATATAAGCCTTCGATGGTACGATAGGAGGTGTGGCCATCTCAGGTATAAACTGAGATGATATCTCTGATTCCTCTTGCTCCAAAATTGTATCATGATCGGGAAAGTCATGTACAAAAATGGCATGCTCCACATAGTGTGTGTGACTGATCAAAATTGGAGTAATCCCCCTCTGGAGCTGAAATAGGAGGATCCAAAAGGGATGAATACTTAGAGTTATCATCAAAGGTGCAATCTTTGGTTAACTGTAACTGAGTGACTCTTTGGGTCCTAGAGTTTGTATGCCATTTGTTGCTCACTGTACCCAATGAAAATGTACTGCCTAGGCTGATCATCATCGTAGCTTTGGACATAGGCATCACTACCAAAGATGCGGAAATAGCTCACACTTGGCTTCTTTTGAAAGTAAGCCTCAAATGGTGTTTAGTTCTTCAAGACATCTGAGAACCCTCTCTTCTGAATGTGTACTGCTGTCTGTACTGCTTCACCCCAAAACTTTAGTGGAAGTTGCTTTTGACTAAGCATAACCTTGGCCATCTTGATCACACTTCGACTCTTCTGTAATGCAATACCTTGTTAAGTATCTTGCATTGCTTGGTACTTGATTCCATGTTGCTACAAGTACTTGGAGAAGTTGTGGGTGACAAAGCTACTGCCTCCAGTTTGATCGGATGATCTTCAAAGAACTTGGAAAGTCTTCTTCAATTGTGTGTGTCCACTCCTTGAACTTGGAAAGGGAATCCTCTATATGCTTGAGTGAATAAACCCATGTGTATCTAGTGAAGTCATCTACTATCAGGAAGAAGTAGATTGACCCAGAAGGTGTTTGCATCGGTCCACAAATGTCGGCATGGACTAATGCTAAGGGTTTATTTGTAGAAATGGATGCTTCTTTGGGTAAAGGGGCAATTGTTTTCTTGGCACATGCTTGGCAATTCAATTCCACTTGTGCGATCCTGGGTAGACCTTTGACAAGATGATTGGAAGAGATCTTGGACAAGCAAGAGGTATGTCCAAATATGCAATGCCACAAGCTAAGACTTGAATCTTTGGCCATAAAACTTGAAAGTTCGTAGAGACCCTTGTCTTCGTATCCTTGAGCTATCACTTCATTGGATTCGCGATCAATGACTTGAACTTTATTGTGATCCAATTGTACTGTCATGTTACACTTTGTGATTGCCTTCATTGAGAGAAGGTTTTTACAAAGGCTTGGTACATAGGGAGTTATCTTCAACCATGTCCTGCAAATTTATCACACCCTTGAAACCTTTGAGTTTAGAAGCAGCCAAGAACTTTGTAAACATATCTGCAACCTGCTCTTTGGTTCTGATGAACTTTATCTCCACATCTTTGATCAATACCTTCTCTCTTACATAATGGTAGTGGACCTCTATATGCTTGCTCCTTGCATGAAACATAGGATTGCTTGCCAAGTAAATACTTGACATGTTATCACCGTATATAGGGATGGTTTCAACTTGCACTTCAAGATCAGCCAAAAGCTTTTTAATCCACATTGCTTCACATGTGGCAAATGCTAATCCTCTATATTCAGCCTCCATGGATGAAAGTGCAATAGTAGGTTGTTTCTTTGAGCTCCATGTGATAGGTTTGCTTCCTATCATGAACACATAACCTGAGGTTGATATCCTATCTTCCTTTGAACTTGCCCAATCAGCATCGCTAAAGCCTTTGACATGCAATTCTTCATCAAACTTGTAAAACAAAGCATGATTAACTGTATGTTTTATGTATCTCAACACTCTCTTTGCTGAATTTAAATGTTCACTTGTCGGGGCTTGCATAAACTGAGAAGGTACACCAATAACATAAGATAAATCAAGTCTTGTAAAGTTTGCATAGATTAATGATCCTACAATGTTTCTGTATGTCGTTATATCTTCCAATAGTTCTCCATCATTTGAGCAAATCTTTGTATTCGTGTCCCTGGGTTGAGTGAGTGGTTTGCATTCACTCATTCCAAATCTGAAAAGAACATCCAACAAGTACTTCCTTTGCATGAAGTAGATGCCACTTTTTCTAAAAACAACTTCAATTCCTAAAAAATATTTCAGCTCTCCAAGATCTGAAATTTTAAACTCCTTACCAAGCTTCCTTTTGATATCTTTAATCCCTATAACATTATTTCCTGTCATGATGAGATCATCGACGTATATGCAAATATATACCTTTCTATTTTCTTCCTTCTTCATGTACAATGAAGGATCTGCACTACTTGAGTTGTATCCACACTTAGTTAGATATTCTACCAATCTCTGATTCCATGCTCTTGGTGCTTGCTTCAAGCCATAAAGTGCCTTTTTCAACCTGCAAACAAAGTCTGGACGGTTTTCATTTTCAAATCCAACCGGTTGACTCATGTATACCTCTTCTTGTAGTTTTGTCCATTGAGAAAGCATTTTTTATGTCGAGTTGATATAATGGCAATCTCCTTGAAGCACCAATTGCTATTAATGTTCTTATTGTTCCAATCTTTGCAAAAGGGCTGAAAACTTCATCATAATCTATGCCTTGTGTTTGTTCAAATCCTTTGGAAACTAATCTAGCTTTATATCTAGCTAGTGAACCATCAGCATTCCTCTTTACTTTAAAGAGCATTCCTCTTTACTTTAAAGAGCATTCCTCTTTACTTTAAAGAGCATTCCTCTTTACTTTAAACACCCCATGTGTTTAAAGTAAAGAGGAACAATCTTCATACCTTCTTTCTTTGGAACAATCTTCATACCTTCTTTCTTTGGCACTAGCTCCCATGTGTGATTATCTTTGAGAGCTTTGATCTCCTCTTTCATAGCTTGCTTCCATTCCTTTTGTGTGCAAGCTTCTTCATATGTCTCAGGCTCTTTGTCTTTGATAACCTGCATCATGTATGCAAAATGTTTCGCCATGAAACTATCGTAACTAAGCCTTTGAGTTGGATACCTTTTCCTTGAAGATCTTCTTTCATTGCCTTTAGAAATTTGCTTCTTTAACCTATTCAACTTTACCTTCGAAGTGATTACCTCTTCATATTCTTCTTCATTTGGTAAATTTATCCAAGCATAGCTCATGTGAAAATGAGCTTGTACATTTATCTTCAACACTATTCGCTCTCCCAGCAAGAGAGAAATAGGATCATCCGTGAGGAGATATGGCATACATAAATACAGAGGACATGGGTCAGCCGGAGGGGGACATTGATACCGAAAATGCTTCACTACCGCGAGCATTTTCTATGGATCTCAGATTAGGGCTTCATTGAGACTCCACGCTTCATGCAAACATACCTACCACCTCTTCTTCCAGTTGTCATTGAGAAGCTTCGAGTTTCATCACATCAGCTCGAGATCGAGAGGGGTCGGGCTACAGGAGTCCCTCGAGAGGAGAGGTGGTGCCCAATATGCCATACAGAGATAGAGTGTGAGGAGCACATGGTTATTAGATGCCCAACATACTCAAACCTAGGAGCAAAGTTCTAGATAGAGGAGTCACTCTAGTTGTGCATGACCACCGACACTCCCTCATGGGTTCCCCTTGTATTAGGTGGTCATTATCTCCTGAGTTCAAGCCACACTCCCCTAGGCCTCCACCTATTCGCTCTCCCACAAAGAGAGAAATAGGATCATCCATCAGGAGATATGGCATACATACATACAAAGGACATGGATCAACCTGAGGGGGACATTGACACCGAAAATGCTTCACTACTGTGAGCATTTTCTATGGATCTCATACTAGGGCTTCATTGAGAATCCACGCTTCATGCAGACATACCTACCACACCACCTTCGAGTTGTCATTGGGAAGCTTTGAGTTTCATCACATCAGCTCCAGCTCGAGATCGAGAGGGGTCGGACTAAAGGAGTTCCTCGAGAGGAGAGGCGGTGCCATACAAATATAGAGAGTGAGGAGCACATGGTTATTAGATGCCCAACACACTCGGACCTAGGAGTAGAGTTCTAGATAGAGAAGTCACTCCAATTGTGCATGATCACTGGCACTCTCTCATGGGTCCCCTTGTATTAGGTGGTCATTATCTGTTGAGTTAGAGCCACCCTCCCCTAGGCACCACTATTTTATTCCCACTACCTCCTCATTACCAGGTAAACCATCCTCTGTTGTTTTCAGCCTACACAGTTTTGTGTAGCGACTATTTTTCCTTTCCATTGCTACACAGAGATTACCACATTTATATGATTTTGTCTCATAGGCCAAGTTTGGCCTTTGGAAGACGTTAATATACCCCCCCCCCCTTTCCCCCCCTCCCCCAACCCCCGGTGCACAACTATCCCCCTCTTCCCCTCTGTCTTTTGCGATGGGCCTGCTAATGCTATTCTTGAAACACATATGGATAGAGAGCAATACAATCGCATAAATTTTGTTAAATCATACAAAAATGCAAGGTATTTCATTATCAAGTCCTGCAACGAAGATGACATGCACAGGTGCATCAATTACTCTGTTTGGGCAAGCACAGTCAATAGGAATAAGAAATTCCATGCAACTTATTGAAGCTCAATCACATTCTGGCCCATGTCCTTTGTTTCCCTTTTTCTCGGAGAATGCGACTGGCCTGTTTTATGTTGTTTTATGTTGTTTTATGTCACCAAAAAGGTGCCATGAAGCAAAAGATCTGAAATGCTCACTCTCTTTAAAAGTTATAGATCTCTATCTTGGATGATTTCCAATTTTATGAAGCATGACAGAAAGTGATGCATTATAACAGGGCTTGGAAACAAATGCACGTGCATCATCAGCCCACACATGTAAATAAAAAGGAGCATAAGCATGCACAAGGTGTAGCATCTTCTAGCACATCCCAAGATCTTCCATGTGCCTACTAGCATGCCAAGACTTCAATGAAATTCTTGGATGTTCAAGAGAGTAACGTCGCATGAGATCTGAAGCTACAACTGCAGCATCTCAGGAACAGGAATTATTTTAGGCACATAGCTTTTGCTCACTCGGACGGAGGAAGGAGTGGAGTTTGCACTTCAAGAGGGTGATTGTCTTTTCTTCTCCTCTTGTTGTTCCACAATGCTCAATCTCTTTTCTTTCTTCCCTCTCCTCTTGCACTATGTGAATCCTTCTAGTCTTCTTTCCCTCCAAGTTGTGGTGTCTCTGTACTTAGTAAGAACTCTCTCTCTTCTTCCTATGCCTTTCCTCTAAGGTTGTCCTATTGTTTCAAGTTCACAAAGTGACCCTCCTCTCCATGGTCCGTCTTCTTACCTTCGTGAGTGACTTACCAGTTCATCTCCAATTATTGACACACCTTGACTATTATGATGAGGACAAGAGGGTGCAGAGAAGGCTTCGGTACAAGAAATTTTCTTTTCTTCTTCTCCCACAGCAGCATATATCTCCTTTCTACTCGGAGCTTCAGTCTCTCTTCTCTCAGCTAGCTATTGATGTTCCTCTCCATGGTAATCTCTTCTCTTTTTCTCTCGGCATCTCCTTCCGTGCTCTCTGGGATGAAGTTTAGCGGCGGACACCTGTAGAGCCCCACTTGCTTCTAAATTTAATGATTCATTGTACTTGAAAGTGACACTTTGTACGTTCAAGCACTGTACTTTGCACTTCAAGGTGCCATACTTGGTACTTCATGGAACCTTGTACTAAAAGGGGTACTTGTTGTACTTATATACTCGGATGCAATGGATACAATATGTAAAAGAAACCCTCCCATAGAATTTTTATGTATGATCCTTTGATGTATTATCCTCTTTCTATCGGTGACATGCACATGCAGGTATACATGCCTCTTCGCGTGCCAAGTGGCACTAGATTCAATACTCCATGTCACCCTTTCCTTTTCCTCTTCCATGTGGCATTTATCTCTCTCTGTAGAACATCTCCTGCCCATGCACCTTCACATTCCCAGAGGCATATCCCATACAATCTCCAAAGCACTCATTTTCAATACCACTTCCTTTGGTACTCAGATTTTGTATTAGATTCACCAGTTTTGTAACTTTTGGTCTCATAGGTCATTTTGGCCTTCTGAAGATGTAAATATATCATTTCATTTCATTTCATTTCTCTCTCTCTCATGGATGCGGACAACTTCCCCCACTCTCCTCCTAATTTTCTATGTAAATAGAATCTCCAAGATGGTTATTCCTAATGTACTATCATGGAAGGGGAAGATATGCCCAAAGTGACTTCAACAGACTAATCTCCTCCTCCTCTTTATAAGAAGAATGCGGAACGATGTGATCATCATCTAACAAGCATCATACCATACGTCATATATCAGAGATCATCACAGATCAAAGCTTGTATTGTACAATCTTGTACTTGGAAGGAAGTGGTACAAGGAGTCTCTTGTGGAAAGCGTGGTTGGGAGTCGGTGTTCCGCGTGTGTTGGTGCCCACACTTGCTTCCCAAGAGGATATTTTTGACTACTATATGCTAACTGCCTCTTGTAATTTGGTTGCATCTGTCGTTTGCTTTTCTGGTGCCAATCCTTTTGTACTTATGAGTGTGCTTCTCAGTGGTTTCCTTGTCCAAATGCTTTGTCTTGTACCTACGTGACCAAGTGTACTCCAAGTCCAAGTCTCTGTTAGTAATTTTGAAGAGAGCTCGTTGTGAAGTTGTCAGTGACACTTTGACTGGACCATTGTATTGTGTGATTGTCTACTGTCTCACTTATCGCCATCAACGGGTGCATTGTTGATGTTTATTGTGTCTATTTGCTCTTCGAACAGACCTCTACCCACCATCATCTACAAAATTGTGGGAGCTCAAGTAGGCGAACATACAAAAGTAGATTTCTAGGGAAGAAGGGAGGACAAAACAGCAGGTAAGTGATAAAATGCACAAAAGCAAGCTTAACGTTAGGAGACGCAAAGAAGTCCTCTGAACAACCATATAGACAATATAATGTTTCAACGACGACAGAATGGGCCTCCAAGTATGAGGGACAGTGCTGCCTACAGGAACAGAACTCTTTGCTCCCTTCATCATTAAATCAGTATCTTCATTTTGTATTTGCTGTTTTCGTTTTCTATATGATGTCAATTTTCACCCTAGTTGTACAATATGTTGCTCTCAATAGATTTTTACACCCCATATTTATCTTTCAAATGCCCATGCAGAGATGTACTTTTGCAGTAAAGTGCTCAATAAAAGGGAATAAGAAGTTCAGATGATAGCCTACTTTCTAGCTTCCTGTAATTCATCCCGCTTAGCTTTCAAGGCTAGAGAATCTTCGTGGCACTTTTCCATAACAGCCTTTAGTTCTTGGCATTCCTTAGAGCGAGTGTCTTCGTTTTGTGATAATTTAGAGGCATCTTCATCAAGTTGCTGGATTTCTTTATCAAGTTTTTCTACCTAATCAATAAAAGGGAACAAAAACTGATATTAAACCTTTGAGCTGTGTGTCAACCATACCCACAAAATTTTATAATGAGAAACAAAATTTCACCAGTGAAAGATTCTTGGCAAGGGCAGAGTTTAGTTGATTAATTTCTGCCTGCAACCACTTATCTCTTGCATCTTTGTCCTCAAACTGGGTGGCATGCCCTTGTTTCTGATAAAGGAGGCTTAGACGCTTTTCTTGTTCTACAATCCTACATGTATCATTGCATGAGCCAATGGCCTGTATCAATTACAGTTTATCCCTAGAGATATACAGCTACCACACCTATTGCTTATCTCCTCCTCCTCAAGCAACTGTCTGTCATACAATGGCTTCAGTTTATCCAGTTCTTTGTTGCACCTCTGCACCTCAGTGTCTAGGGCCTTCAATTCCTCTGTGATCTCCTCCTGCCAGCACGTCCACTAGTATGATTATAACTGATGTATAGTTCTTATTAGCTACAAAATTTAGTGAAAAACCTCAGCCTGCTCACGACATAGCTATGTGGAAACCTAGAGGAAGGGATCTCAGACCTTGCTTTTTGCCTCAGTTCTGATTTTCTCTTCAATTTCTTGCACATCAAGCTCAATCTTTGTGGCTGACTCTATAGCTTCTGTTCTCTCTCTCTCAGTAATCTCTCTATCCTTCACTAGAAGTTGCAAATCTTTGTTGATTTTTTTCAAGTCTTTATCAGTGGTTTTCAGGCGCTCATGTGATTCTAGAATGTTGTTGTACATTGCAGTAGACTTTTCTGACACCTTTGCACGAGCATCTTCAATCTACACAGACCACATGATAACATGCTAAGATCTACATGTAAATAATCCCGAAAGTAAACAAGAATAACTATACCTCATCAAGTTTTTGACGTGTGTCAAGAAGTTCCTTTTCGAAAATTGTGTACTCCAGGGATCTTCGTTGTCTATCAAGTTCCTGGTATTTTTTGAGCTCCTCTCTCTCTTCATCTAGCTCTTTAAGCCTTTCTTCAATGTAATGAACGACCTCAATGATCTGCTTTCTTCTATTCTCTGTGTATATTAATGTGGTTTTTTAATTCTTTCCTTAAATTGTTCATAAGCATACACAAGTACTAACCTGCATCTTGCATGATCTTCAAGCTTTCCTTCCTTCTCTCCTCATAAACGCGTGTACCGCCAATTTCCTTCAGTAGATCAAGACGTTCAGAGTCCTTCATCAGAGTTAATGAAGCAATCTGCACCAAAAATCAAATATCATGGTCACATAGAAATCTTCCAGGTGGGTTACATGATATGCCAATCTATAATATCGATTACAAACTACCTTGCCTTGCTGGACAACATAATATGGATTAGACCGAGAAAAACCAGCACTCTCCAGGAGATTCATTACCTCAGTCTTTCTTAACAATAAAAAAGTTATAGATAGTTAGAACTTATCCCTGACAGCAGATTTAGTGACTAAACAGGATCCATGATTGTAAAACTCACGTGATGTGCTTTTTATCCAAGTAGTATTCATCTTTCTTTAACCCAATAGTTCTTCTAAGTCGAACTTCATCCCTATCAACCTACACAAGTACCAGAATAGCAAGGAACCCAACATGGATTTTTTATACAACTTTGAAAGCATAACGTCTATAGAAACATCAATTAAAGGAGCCAGTAATTTCAACAGTGGTAAATACAAGTTGGTATAGCAGAAAGGGACATGAAGAGACCACAGAAAATTACCAGCAAGTAAAACATGCGTTCGCATAAGTTCCTTTTTTTTTCCTTTTTCTGGAAAGGGGTGGGGAGGGGGGGGGTGTGTCTAGGGGGAATCTCTCTTTCATTAAATCGTGAAACTGACTAGGATGGGACTGTCGAGCAGATAGATCAGGATTAAAACAAATAGATCACTAAAGATATGGAGGTAAAACACAACACAAATAGAGCTGGGGATAGGTAGAACAAACAGAGAGAACAAATGCTACTTCCATGAGGACTCAGACGAGGACGGCTCATGGAAGCTAACATCCAGAAGCTCTCCCCCTTTTTAAGGAGATGGAGCTAAATGGAGGATACGACATATTATCACACACACTATGACCTATACACATTATCATTCCTGCACACTATTCTCAGGGTGCCTTCCGCATTCGTTTCTCTTTCCCCATAGGTGTGTACTTTCATGCATTCTCTCTCTCTCTCTCTCTCTCTCTCTCTCTCTACTTTCATGCATTCTCTCTCTCTCTCTCTCTCTCTCTCTCTCTCTCTCTCTCTCTCTCTCTCTCTCTCTCTCTCTCTCTCTCTCTCTCACACACACATACACACACACACACACACACACACACACACAACACAAGCATGAACTGACAATAATCTTCTTGGACTGAGTTTCTATGACTTTCAGAAGTGATGGGCAAACTCATTCATAATGAAGGGTCATGTGCACACACTCACTTTCTCTCCTCTCTCTCTCTCTCTCTCTCTCTCTCTCTCTCTCTCTCTCTGATTTTAGGGTTTTGCAGCTGCGCTGCCCTGATTTTAGGGTTTCGAAGGTGGCACAACTCTGATTTTTAGGGATTGGAAGAGGCGCAGCTCTGCTTTTTAGGTTCTGAAGAGGCGCAGCTCTGAATTATAGGGTTCTGAATATGCAGAGCTCTGATTCTAGGGTTTTAAAGGAGGCACAACTTGGATTTTAGGGTTTCGAAACTCTGTTTTTAGGGTTCTGCAACCTTCCTGTCTCAACAATGAGTTCATTTCTCTCTCTGTTTTAAGGTGCAGCACTGATTCTAGGGTCTAAGGACTCTGATTTTAGGGTTTTGAACCCCTGATTTAGGGTTTGGCACTTGTATCCCAGTATCCCAAAGCTGATTTTCAGGTTTTCTGCCTGCTGTGCAAACACCCACAACCACACACCTCTCTCTCTCTCTCCCCCCCCCTCTTCCATGGCTCCCAAGTTGGAGGAACAAGTGGCCACTTTAGAGCATACCCTCCGAGAGTTGATAGGAAACATAAGAAAGAAGGGGATTCTGGACTGAATGGGGTTACCGCAGAGTCGTCTCCCTTGAAGCCAAGGTAGTAGCTTTGGAGAAGGAAAATGAGTCCCTCTGGGAAGACCTTCTTGTTATCCGGAAGCAGCACTCACGGGATCAGGAGGAGTTGCACACTAGGCTTACTAATATGAGGCAAAACTGGACAGCATACATGAGGAGGGGGAGATCGCCCCATAACTAGAGGACATCCGGGCAACTATCAAGAAAGAGTGCATAGAGGTGGTTCAGAGCGAGCTTGAGACTAAAAAAGATGGATGGGTCGAAGTTGTAAAAAAAAACCTTCGAAAGGAGGCAAAGAAGAACAACCACCATGAGGAGATCCACATAGTACACACCACCATTGAGGAGGAACGGATGCGACAGGCTCGCAAGCTCAATGTCCGCGTCTCCGGCCTCACAGAGACAAAGGGATCACCAGAGAAGGACTGGCGTCGACTGTGCACACTACTTGGATACCGCACGGATGAGCCTCTCCCTTTCACCAGAGCCTGGAAAGAAAGACGAGACACCACACGAAGCATAGAACTTATCCTTCAATTCTCGGATGAGGCCAGGAGGAGAGACTTCCTCAAACGACAGGGGTACTACGCACTACACTGGGCACCCCGATCTATTTGGATGATGACCTCACATGGATGGAGGTAGAGCAGAGATGTCATGCATGCCGCGTGTCCTCTAGGCCCGACGGGAGGGACATCGAGCCCTATAAAGAGATGGTTGTGTAATCATCGATGGACGAGCCATTGACTAGGAATTCGCGGCCTATGAGACAACATAGGAGGAGATGCGCATTGCAGTCTGGAATTGCAATGGATCTTTGTGGACACATCCAGGGCTCCTCGAGGAGGTGATGGAGGGTAGAGACATGATCCCCTTGGCAGAGAAACACGAGAGCTCGGGGAGGAGCCTACCAAGGATTGAGGGCTATAGGTGGGAGTTAGCTCACCGCCGACAGATGTGACAACACACCACACGAGGATGAGAAGGAGTATCCGTGCTCTATAGATAGTTGCTACAACACAGGGTACAGGTGGTAGCCAGAGACCTAGAGGCAGGTTTCATGTGGATACGCCTCCATCTATTAGAGGAGAGAGCAGTGTATTTCGCTGTCTTCTATATTGCACCCATCGGCTCGCGCTTCACACATACCCCCGAGCAGCCCTGAGAGGGGGAGGGACTAGACACTCCATCGCCATATGACTTCCTCAGTGACACCATTATGGAGTATACTGGGATGGGCAAAGTCTTCCTTGTAGGAGACTTCAATGCCCGTACTCAGAGCCACCAGTATGATATCTACGACTTTGACGACCCTGAGATGCTCCGCACCATGGAGGACATGTCTACACTCACATCCTCAGCAGACACCGCCACACCCACCTCATACGACCGACACCTACTCCATATGGGAGTAGCACACTGCCTCATTATCTATAATGGGATGGAGACCGGGCCCACCTCGGGTGGTCTCACCTTCATTCCACCCACGACACCGCATGGAGGCAATGTGGTAGACTATGTCATCGGACCCCTCCCCCCCGAGGCGACACATCTCGTCAACTCATTCACCATCCCCATACCGATTGGAGCTAATCACACATATCTCGCCCTATCCATACGCGACTCACCATGCATATCCCACCCCGCCACCATTAAGCCACATGCCCATACCACCATTCACTTTAGACATGAGCTAGCACATATCTATAGCTCCCATGTTCGAGAGCGCATCTACTCCCTTGACCCCTCCGCCCCATTGGACACCCTCACCGCCCACTTCTCCTCGATCCTCCACACATCCGCTGCTCTTAGCTTCCCATACACCACACACAACACTGCATATTCGACACGGCTGGGGCATACACCCCAGAATAGATGGTACGATGAGGAGCGTAGACGACTATACCAACATCTCATAGCACAGAATATCTTGGGATCCATCACAGAGTGGGAGGCACGATGATAGATGCGAGCTCTCACACGTCCAAAGCGGCGAGCTTTCGAGGAGAGACAGAAGGCAGAGCTTTTTGACCTTCTCATGAGTAGGGATTGCGCCACCGCGTGGAGGGGCCTATGTGAGCCACACCCACCTACACCCATAGCACATCCTCAGAGTTGGCACACCTACGTCGAGAGGTTATATGGAGTCCCAGGATAGCCCCCATTGCCGATCCCTCCGACACCGCATCCTTTGATATCCACCCTATTCAGAGCAGGCATGGTACGACAGGTCATCCATAGGCTACAGCATAGCCGTTCAGTAGACCACTCCAGACTACAGGGCGAGCACTTTATATACGCAGTCGATGTAGTTTCCCACCTGATCGCCAACCTCTTCAACACTGCTTTGGTTGAGGGGTTACCTGACTCGTGGACTATGCATACCATTGCACCTATCCATAACTCCGGCGATATGATGGACCCGAGGAACTACGGGACTATTATGATAGGCCATATCCTGGCCAAGATCTATGGGGCATTACTACAGGCAGAGCTCATTACACACGCTGAGGAAGCTTGGATCAGAGCACCCCGCCAGATAGGCTTCTGCCGCACTTTCTCCACCATCGACCACATCTTCGTACTTCGTTGCTTGATTGAGAGCATGAAGGAGAGGAAGGCTCCCGATACCTTCTGCATGGAGAGAAGACACTACGCCATCGCCCTCTTTCACCGCAACCGGAGAACAGATAGAGGTAGTGGACTCCTACGTCTACTTAGGTGTCGCCTTCTTGGGCAGCACAGGGGTATTCTCCATGGCATAGGCAGAGAGAGATAGATTGACACGAGGCTATGCGACGCTTGCTAGATTGGAGAGATGCTGCATTCAAACACATTTTTAGGAGCGCCGAACTCTTTGATACTCTAGTGACACCCGCATTGATGTACGCAATGGCAATATGGGCACCAGGGATCACGGAGGCGATGTGGACACGGATAGAGTCCCCGGGTCACCATGATCTCACGCTTGGTCCGGAGCAAGCCCTCCGTTCCACATGACATTATACGAGCTAAGCTTGGCACACCACCGATGCTAGTGGAGGCACTCTTTTAGCTCGTGACCTTTATTTTGAGAGTCAGAGAGCTCCACACGAGTCGACTCACCAGGCTTGCATTTGAGAGCTCTAGACATTTAGCAGAGACAGGGCATGAGAGAGTATTGTATGCACAGACCTACCGATGGTTGGCAGACCATGGCGTGAGCATTACCGATCTCCCCCCTTTTCAGTATGACCTCTCTTCCCCCTACATTGCCCTCTCTCGTTCAGAGAGGAAAAGGATAATCCGTCATGACCTACTACAGATACACGTCAGGGGGACATGGATAGCACCACGGGAGCCTCTTCCCACGAAGAGGCAACACTATAGAGAGCACTTCCTGACACTGACAGTGGATGGTTTCATTAAGAGACCATGATACATGGATATATACATGGCACCAACAGAGAGAGAGAGTGGCCATTGGGAAGCTAAGAGTATCATCACGCCAGCTCGAGATTGAGGTTGCGGGATATGCCGAGAGGAGGTGGAGGACGAGGAGCATTACACCTGTAGATGCCAAGCATATGAGGATATCAGAAACCGCTACCCAGAGCTCTTTAGGGGGGCCAGAGAGATCAAGGCTTTATTGGAGACGGAGGACCAGCGCCCTCTAGGTGGTTTCCTAGTAGAGCTCCAGTGCCGCCGTGCCTCACTTCTCGAGCAGATGGAGATACACCCGGCCCCCAGACTCATATTACTGATTTTTTCAGACCCACAGCCATCGGAAAATGAAGCTCGATGCAGGCTGTCACATTACAGAGAGCAGAGGAGCTTAGACAATAGTGCTCACGACTAACCCCTACTCTAGAGAGCCCGTCCCCACCGGAGAGAGATTCAAGCGATTCACGCATGCCATGACATGGAGATACGGAGACTTCAGTGGTGCACCCTTGTCGATCTTGACGTGTAGATCATTTTGAGGATCGCCACGATGCCTTACCCACCGATGCATTATATCCTACAACCACTCGAGGCATTTAGAGGGTTATGACACCACCGAGCCTCCCCTCCCTATGCATATTATATTTGTATCTCACCTATTGAGCATATAGAGTGCATACCCATGGAACCCCAGACCCTCGACGCCAACTATTATCCACTCCTTTTATACTTTGTTTTGTACTCGCACTTTATTTTCCTTTTGGGATCACAGTGGATTGGATCATACTGATGTATATGTTTCGTCTCATAGGCCGATTTTGGCCTCTAATAAGTCTTTCTTTCTTTCTTTCTTTCTTTCTCTCTCTCTCTCTCTCTCTCTCTCTCTCTTGTCTCATAGGCCAAGTTTTGCCTTTGGAAGACGTTAATATACCTTTCTTTCTTTCTTTCTCTCTCTCTCTCTCTCTCTCTCTCTCTCTCTCTCTCTCTCTACGGAGGCACGACCCTTGCACCGCTCATTGCCCACCTCTTCAACCATGCATTGGTTGAAGGGTTCCCTGACTCATGGACTAAGCACACCATAGTTCCCATTCATAAGTCAGGTGATACTTTGGATCCAGCTACATACCGGACGATCATGATTGGCCCTATATTGGCCAAGTTATATGGGGCGGTACTAGAGACAGAGTTGAGTACTCTCGCTTAGAGGAAGGGTATCATGGCTCCAGGACAGGTAGGTTTCAGACTCGATTACTCTACCATTGACCACATCTTCACGCTGAGATGCCTGATCGACTAGGCAAGGGTGAGGAAGAGGAGATTATATTGTTGCTTTGTGGACTTCTGCAAAGCATTTGACACTATTCCCAGGGAACGACTCTTCAGACGACTACCTGATATCGGAGCTCCGGAGGAGATGATATGGGGGATCTATGCCTTGTACGAGAGAGTATCTGGTAGAGTCGGATGTCCGGGGGGCTTATCTCATCCACTTGCTGGCACTATCGGGGTGAAGCAAGGATGCCCTCTTTCATCCACCCTCTTTGGTCTCTACAGTGATGAGATAGTGGACTACATACAGAAGCATGGGGTGATGGCATTGAGGTACGTGGGTCCACGGTCCATATTCTTTTATACGCTGATGATATTGTACTGGTTTCAGAATCTTCAGAAGGTCTACAACATCATCCAAATGGCTTAGATGACTTTTGCAGACACAGAGGGTTATCTGTGAACCTTGGTAAAACCAAGGTCATGATCTTTCATACATCAGCACAGGTACGAAGACATAGTTTCTTCACAGCAGCAAGTGGACCGATTCACGTGGTCGGATCATATGTTTACTTGGGAGTGACATTTACAGCAACATCAGGGGTCTTCTCTATGTCTCAGGCAGCCCGTGACCGCATCACAAGTGGGTATGCAGCACTAGCTTTGATGGAGAGACAATGCCACGAGGCTTATTTTCAGGAGACTCACACAAAGGGGTGGCTCTTTGACACTTTGGTTATGCCAGCACTCATGTATGGGGAAACCATATGGGGACCAAGATTAGCTACATCAGTATGGACATCATTAGAGAGGCCACAGATCCTCATGATTGCCAGACTTATCCGCAGCAAGCCTTCCGTACCACATGATATCATTAGAACAGAGCTCGCTGCACCACCGATGCTACTGGAGGCACTATTCCAGACAGTATGTCTATTACACAAATTCCGGAGCATGGATACAGAGCGCATTGCTTATCGTGCTTTCCAGGCATCACGTGATATGGCATTAGTGGGTCACACCTCCTCATGGTATGCACAAACACGAGACTGGCTGGCCCACCATGGCTTTGACATAGACAAGCTACAACCTGACTCACATGCACCCACCTACTCACTCTCTCATCAAGAGAGGAATAGGGTCATTCGTCAGGAGATATGGCATACATACATATAGAGGACATGGGTGAGCCCTAGGGATACATTGCCACCGAAAATGCTCTATTACCGTGAGCATTTTCTAAATATATTGGACGAGGGCTTCATCGAGATTTCGAGATACATGCAGACATACCTACCCCACCACCTTCGAGTCGTCATTGGGCAGCTCCGGGTTTCATCACATCAGATCGAGATTGAGAGGGGTCAGTCCAGGGGAGTCCCGTGTGAGGAGAGGTGGTGCCCAGTATGCGAGACAGAGGTAGAGAGTGAGGAGCATTTTGTTATCATATGCCCAGCATACTTAGACCTACGAGCACATTTCCAGATAGAGGAGTCACTCAAGTTGTGCATGACTATGGGAGACGAGCGACGCTTGGGATGCTTTCTCACAGCAGCATACGAGAGGCGAGAGAGATCACTACAACCCACACATCAGCCACGGGTGAGTACCCAGCAGACCATTACCCAGTTCTTTCAGCGAGCTGAGCTACATCAGAGAGGTCCATCTATAGGGCTCACGCTCCACCAGGCAGCAACACAGAGAGCACGGCGCCGACCATGCATGGGCAGATATCGTCAAACACGACTTTATCAGGAGGATATCTCACGCATCAGGACAACCTACGACCACATGATGGAGCATAGGCATACCACCACCCCCTGGGTTGTCTTCCTTGAGGAGGCACTTAGACCACCACCGATGTACCACATACTACACCCACCTCCACCCATCACCAGTAGCTAGGGTGCTTTTACTCACATTATGGATCCCCCATGTATTAGGTGGCCACTATCTGCAGAGTCAGAGCCACGTCTCCCAAGCCTTTTCCAGCCCTATATAGCTTTGTGTAGCGATATACTTTTTATTTCATTTCATCTTCTACACAAGGTTACTACACTTGTACATGGTTTTTGTCTCATAGGCCAAGTTTGGCCTCCAGAAGACGTTAATATTTCTCTCTCTCTCTCTCTCTCTCTCTCTCTCTCTCTCTCTCTCTCTCTCTCTCTCTCTCTCTCTCTCTCTCTCTCTCTCTCTCCCCCCCCCCCCCCCCCCCCCTCTCTCTCTCTCTCTCCCCCCCCCCCTTTTTTTCTCTCCACCTCATCCACTGAGAGATGAGAGATGCACGAACCCTACATCAACCGATTCGCGAACCTTATAGAAGACGTACCTTTGAATCTGTTCACCTCTGTACCGTAGAATCTGTACCTGTGAATCTGCACCTTCTTGAAGACGGTGGTGGGTAGATCTTTACGGGCAGTCAAGACTGTTCAAAGAGCAATTAGACACTAACAATGCACCCTTAGACAATCACTTGGTATAATGGAAGCACAATGGAATAGGGATTCACTCCAAAATACAAGAAGGAAGCCACTCG
The DNA here is from genome assembly GCA_020310875.1 of Ceratopteris richardii. Lineage (NCBI taxonomy): Eukaryota > Viridiplantae > Streptophyta > Polypodiopsida > Polypodiales > Pteridaceae > Ceratopteris > Ceratopteris richardii. The sequence continues at coordinate 179,426,633 of CM035413.1, forward strand.
ACAATGCACTCAGAAGCACACTGAAAGTACACTCAAAGTATACTTGTAGCCACAGAAAAGAGTTGCGCAGTGAAACGAATCAAATTACATGAAATAGCCGAAGTACGGTAGTCACAACTCAAGAATGGGAAGGCACAAAAAGATTCTCTTGCACTCCATAGAGAGACTCCTTGCACCACTCCTTCCCTGTACAAGAGTTCCACTGACAAGCTCTTATGGTCTGTCTAGATGATAGATGGTGGCCGATGGTAGATATGGTAGCGATGGTAAAGAGATATTGTCGTGATGTTGTTCCACTTTGTCCTTATATAGAGGAGTAGATCAGGTCTTTGAAGTCACCGATGGAAACCATCTCTCAGATTCTGATTATAGAGGAAATGAGGAGAAGAGAGTGGGAGATTGTGATCTCATAGGAGTAGTTTAAATGAGTGATTTTGAGATTGCATGGGATATGCCTTTGTGGAAGTGTCCACCTACACGAGGAGATACTCTAAGAGGGGGAGGGATCCATGTGGAAAGAGAAGAAGGAAGAGGAAAAGTTTATGCCACATGGCAGGACAAGAAGTTCAATAGGATCCATGCCACTTGGCACCAAAAGAGGCTTGTACGCTTACTTCCGCGTATTGGGAGGAAAGGAGTAATATATCAAAGGGTATACATCAAAAGTTTCTGTGAGAGGGCTTCTTTTAAATACTCCACCTCAAAGTACCCGAAGTACCAAATACCTTAAAGTACATAATACTGTACTTGCAAGTACCCTTTCAAGTACAGCAAAGTATATTTCAATCATTTGTAAGTACCCTTCAATCATTGGAGAGAGAGAACGTAAGTGGGTGGTGCTCTAGAGGTGCCCACCATTAGAGGGCTCTCCTTCTCGAAGAGCACGAGATCATGGAAGACGATGGGAAGATTGCTAGAGAGAAGAAGACTTGACCTCTTGGGGAGAAGAACATGACCACTTGGTTGCAGATAGGTTAGAAAAACGAGAAGGAAGCCTAGAGAGATTGAATTTGACCATGTATATCTGAAAATGGAGGAAACTAGTCTTGGAAAAGTATCTCGTGAATCGGACTAGCATAATATATAAAGAAGATGTCATTCCAGTAATTGGTCTTTTTAGCATTCGTCCACTTACAAACTGGTCTTTTTATGAAATTCATCTCGGAAGACAAATTGGCAAATTGGTCTTTTTATTGCTGGTGGGACCTATCTCTCAATTCGTTCTTTACATCTTATTGGGAGAGTGAAGCAGAAAGAAAAGAGATAGAGAGTGGGACCTATCTCGGCGATAAGACGAGAGTGAGGCTCTCGTCTTATCGCCGAGAACAAGCAGAGTAAGTCAATTAGACTGAGTGCTTGAAGAGGCTGGTATACTTCCAGTACTATGAGAGCCTCTGGCATTTGAGAGCTAGTGAGTCAACTACACTGAGTGCTTGAAGAGGTTGGTATACTTCCAGTACTATGAGAGCCTATAGCATTTGAGAGCCAGTTTGATTGTAGTTGTGAGTTAGTCACAGAGAAGTGAGTGTAGTGATTATTTGTTCACTTTAATGATCCTTCTTGTACACTTCCATGCTTCCATTAATGGAGATATGCTTTTGTGATCTTGTAGTCTATTCTTGCCGCGACTTATGTGACTTATTTACTTTGTGAACTTTTGATCTGTCTAATTTTCTACTAGACTACTAAGTGTGCAAAGAAGCACATAGTGCATATTGCACTCAGAAAAAGAACTCACCTTCCAGATGAGTTGAGGACGAAGCTTGATCCGAAAGCAAAAAAATGTGTCTTCATTGGATACTCTCTTGAGAAAAAGGGATATAATTGTTATAATCCACTCACACGACAAGTGAAGGTGAGCAGAGATGTGGTATTTGATGAAATGTCAAGCCTCTATGCAGATGCCAAAGATGGACTTAATCTTGAATCAAATGATAAAAAAAATGTTGAAAAATCAAGTGCAGAATCTGAAGTTCTGAGTGAACCGGATGAATCACCGAGCAATAGCTCCAACTCAAATCAATGGAGTGGAAGATTGTGTGAAAATTTCAGTCCAGCAAGTTCATCAAAATACATCCAAGAAAGGTAAAGAAAAGCTTTGTGCTCGAAGTAAAACACCTACAGGTTTTGAAGACATTGATGGAGATTCAAGCGGCTCAGAAAAAAGTCTTGATGAGGAACTTGGATTGCCCTTTGCTATTTTGGATTATGCATTGTTTTATGAAGCTGGTATAGATTTGCAGGTTCACGGATACACCGATGCAGACTTCTCTACTAGTGGTTTTCTATTCTCACTTAGGAGTGAAGCTATTCACGGATACACCGATGCAGATTGGGCTGGTAGCATTCCAGATAGAAGATCTATTAGATTGATATTTTCACTAAAGCACTTCAGAGCAGAAAAGCTAAAGAAGTTTTGGAAGATGTCTGGATTAGAGGACATGGCATTGAGCTTGAGGGAGAGTGTTGAGATATCAAGCTCGACATGTGATGATCAAGGATAACACCTATCATTTTTTCATTTCTCTGACATGTATAATGGTCACGCTGGTATATGTCAGGGACAGTTCATTGAGCTTTATTAGATTTATCTACCGAGAGTGATGACACATTTGTTTCCTGGCAGCTCACTCATTCGCGGACATTAGGATGTACTGATCTTTATATATTACACTTGTATTCTTATTTTTAGGTCATTCTTGTACATTCCTTTTATGTAATAGAAGAAGAAGAAGAAGAAGAAGAAGAAGAAGAAGAAGTTCATTCTTCCTTGCCTCAATATGTGTGTGTGTGCTTCTCCTTGATTGTGAGATTGTGTGTGTGAGCTCTCTTCCTTATCTCCTTCCTCGTGACACTTATGACGAGAGTAAAATCACTGGTAGCTAAGTTACCTTCTGTACCTGGAGACTTCTTAGTTAAGAAGTGGGTAGAAAAGGCCCTCCTGAAGTCGTCTCAATAGAAGTTGAGGAAACTGTTAAGAGGAGACGCGACGCTTCAAGACTTTGAAGGTGCTGCAGCTAGGATCGAAGAAGCCCATCAAAATTTTGAAGGCAAGGAGGCACGTCTGGAAGAATCCCCATGGGATTCAGTGGCAAGCTTGCGGAGGGAGTTAGAAGCTCTCAAACTCCACAAGAGCCTCCAAGAAGAGAAGAACATGGGAGATGATACTATTGCACATCTCCGACAAGCAATGGAGGGGTTGAAGGCTCAGAAGGACGTAAAATCGTTTATTTGCTATACATTGTGTAATACACAAGATCATAGCAATCAAGAGTGTCCAAAAAAGATCACATGCCAATTCTGTGGAAAGACTAGTCATGAAGTGAGAGAATGCTACTTCCTCAAGGGAATCCAAACCAACTGGATCCAGGTTCCTAGAACATAGTTTAATCAAAATACCCAAGGGCATCCCCAAGAGGTAATGTACTTAGCTCATCAGTATAACAACAACTCCTCTCAATTCAATAACAATAGGAAACCACTCAACAAGCAGAAGCCCATCATGTGCTACTGATGTGGAGAGTACGGGCATTTTCAAAGTCGCTGCCCTCTTCCAGAAGGCTCTCCTCCATGTAAACACTGTCAGGATGCCACTGACCACTACTCGAAGGATTGTCCAAAGTTAAGGCCAAGCACTAGCCAAGGGGGACAGACTCTGTGGCCAACAACCAAGTGAATGTAATTTCTATAAAAAGAGAAGGCATTCTACAGTGGGGGGACTTAATAGACACTGGACATCCAGGTCATCTCAACAAGCTAGTTTATGAAGAAAGACAAAGTTCAGAACTTGGAATTCTTACAGCTACACAAGTTTTAAATCAACCAACTACAGAAGAAGAAGGACGAGTCCCAAAAATTAGGCCAATACCACAAAATGGACTAAGTCCAAGAATGTGGCCAATACAGGAGCTCAGCGACCTCTTTGACGAGAAGGTTTCTTGCATCAGACAAATTTCAGAAACAGGACCAATTTTAGAAGAGAAACTAACTTGAGTTAATGAGTCTGTCCCACAAGGACCGATTCGTGAAATTAGACCAAAGTTGACTTTTGCATAGCAAACTAGTCCAAAATCTCTTGCAGCAAATGTGGTCTCATTACAAGAAATCCACTCAACATAGATTGATGTTGGAGTACTTACTCATGCTCAGAAGGAGAAGCTAGAGAAGCATAGACAAAAGAGTGATTTTGTGGAAGATGGAGCACATAACCTGAAGATGCCTTGCTAGACGAAAAAGGCAAGGAGGTGGACAAGGCTTACAAGGACATAGTGAAGGAGCTACAGGGGTCATCAAAAGAACTTGAGTCCGAGTGAACCATCATGGGAACACAGAACCTCCTGAAGAGCACATACATGCAGGTATCTTTGTACGATCTTTTGAGGATAGACGAAAGATTCAGAAGTGATGTTTTAGGGATAATAGAGACATTTTGTCCTCCTCCCCCCTGAGATCACAATTAGTGGAAGGCATGTACAGATGAATGTGATTACGCCATGTAAGAGTCCTACCACTGACTCGAGAAGTCCAACAGACACTTTGACCATTAGAGGCAATATTTTTACTCGAGTAATCATTGACGGAGGATCGGGAATTTATTGGATGCCACACTATACCATGCTCTCATTGGGTTTAGAAATGACAAGGAGAGCTTCCTTCACAGTGAATCTTGAAGATCAAAGTAGAGTCGAGCCCCTCGGGATAGTGGAGAAGGTACCTGTTCTCATTCAAAAGAATGAGTTTTTCCTAAGCTTCGTGGTGGTCGACGTCCCTCGAATAGATGCTCAACTAGCCTCCCACAAATCCTCTATCTTAGCTTGCTACGAGCTTTCTCTCAACCAAGCTTTCTCTTACCAACGAAGGAGATGAGCCCCTTGCTGAGAGTCACATTGACCTTCCTTCTCATCCGGCAAATTCATTTTTTCTCACTAGGTGAATTCGTCTTCTCTCGATCCCAACTAGTTAATCCCACGCAATCGGGCAAATTTGTCTTTTCTTGGTCCCCAAATAGTTAGTCCCACGCCATCAGAGATGACACTAAAGCTAATACCTTCGCCTACGATCTAGTACATGCCAATACTGTTTTGGTCTCGCAGCTGTCGCATATGAGAACAGGGCTGAAGAAAATTGTCTCACATCCTTCCAGCTACGGATTTAATAAGATTTCAAAGAGGGATGGTTCCAACTACCTTCATAACTACGAACTACCCACCTGAAAATTCGCCCTTCACATCGAAGTCCCGAGCCCTCACACACCTCTATACTTACCCTCAACCCATCAGAATTGCCCTCACGATTTAGTCCTCACTCCACCGCGAAATTGAGCTTCATCCTCAAGAGTACTCAATTAATCCATTCTCAATTCGCCTAATTACGTCTGAGCATCCCAGCTACCACCCATGTTTTGACTCTAAATTCGTCTCTTACAGCACACGTTTACTTTCTATTGACATGACTTCTATCCCAACTCAAACTCAGCCCTCCACACATGCTCATACTAATAGGTTAACTGCTATAACCCATATGGCAGGTCATACACCTTCCACAACGCTTCAAGCTTCAACCCAAACATACGTGGAAGCCCAAGGTAAAGAAACACGTGCTGAAGCTTCAACCCAAATAAACGTGGCAGCCAACGGTAAAGAAATAGGTGCTAAAGAACTGCTACCTAAAGATCTCAATGTGCACAGGGGACATGGAAGTCAAGAGATGGATGAAGATGAAGATACCACTGAAAAACAGGGGTCTGAATTTGTGCCATCAAAATCCCTCCCGTCTATATCGGCTTCATTGGGAACCAACGAATTCTTACAGAACTCAACGATAGTCAAACCGTTGACAAAGGATTATTCATTCATGCCCATTCAGAACTTTCAAATAAATGAGAAAGGCTTTCCCACTTGTTCTCTCCAGAAAAACTAACTGGTATGGGCCTCCACGAGTTCTCAAACGTACCTCTCTCAGACCAGCCCGACCACATGGAGGTGATCCATTTTTTCAAGCATTTTCCTAGATTTCCAGAAGGTAAACTTTCTCTTGAGGTCGTTGCACTAGTTATGGGAGCTCACACCCCTACACGCTCAGCACCTGCATGCACCTACTCCGGAATACCTGAAGAGGATTTACTTACCAAGTGTAAGGCTACCTTTGATGAGAAACGAATAGCTTATGCCATAGCCACCCTCCTGCATGCATTCAAATTTTATCTCCTCCTCAGAAGCATGAAAGGAAAGCTTAAATTTACCAATTTATTTATGTGCCATGGTGTGTTGTGCATGCTATATTCCAAGCCTTTTCCGTACCATCAGCTTCTTTGGCATTCAGGCATCGACAAGAGAAAACATTTTGTAGTAGCATCCAATCGGGAGGCATCTACTTTCCATGTTTTTTCACCGTGCATATTTACATGGCTGATCCACCAGGTGGGGGGCCATCCAAAAGGTCACGTTATGGGCTTAGGTCCAAGCTACAAACATTCAGCAAGAAGAGGGCAAAAATAATTCTGGATTCGAGGGTTTCTTTGGACAACCTTCCTATATCCGAGCAAGGGTATGCAAGGCCTAAACGTGGTAAGAAGCTCTCTTTCCCTCCACACACTCCTTTGAAGACACATGCTCCCACCACCCACTCTCATACAATGCCTACTTCCTCTAGGAAAGCTTCTCCTTCCGTTCAATCTTCCCCCCCCCCTCTCTCCCCCACCTTCACAAACCCCACACACTTCAGACGCACCTACTCCACCCATTGCCCCACCTCATCCCACTCCCACTCCCCCTCCCACTCCCCATCCTGCTTCCACCATACCCACTCACATCACCATTGATCCACCTATAGACCCAATTCATCTCCAATTTCCATCATGTTCCACACCACCACCTTCCCCTCCACAACGTGCACCGCCACACTCCCCATCCCCACAGGCACCATCTCATCCCCCTTCGCCACTCCCACCAGCATCGACATCTATCCCCCAAAATAATACACCCCTCCCACCTACGCAACCTCAAAACTCTATTCAACAACCCCCGTTCGAAATACTACCCTTTCCACCACCATTCCGGTTCTCTCCTTCCCGACATAACCCCGCTACAGATTTACCTCCGCACCCATTTCTTGATGCATCTAGTGCATAGCAACAGAAGCTATCCACAAAATGAGAGGTACAAAAAACATATCTGGCCCTTAGTTCCCAGTCACTTACAGAATATGTGCAAGATGGATGTTGCCAAAAGCAGATTTCTTGAGATTACTAACAAACTTATGGAAGACAGGCAGGCTTGTATCGATTTAGAGAATCGACTATGCACTCATGCTAACATGTTGAATGAAGAATGTCTTAGAGTAAGTCTCGTCAACAAGGAGATGTACATGCAGATTGTCGAATTGTCTGGACACTTCAGGGATGCAAACAGGCTTGAAAAGAAGGTACAAAACCTAAAAGCATTTCTGCAGGATGAAGAAGAGAAGAGCATGAAGTTGAAGGCTGAAAATAAGGACATTAAAGCAGCTAACAAGAAACTATTGGCTGAACATGCACTGCTAAAGAGGCAAAGGGATGCACTAAAATCCAAATTTAGTGCATTAAAATCTTTGCTCACATCTTCAGACACGGAGGACATCCCCCCACCACCAGCAACAGGAGAAAAAGACCAGGAAGATACGCCACATGAAGCCCGGAGGACACTCCAGCTTGTAGCGGGGTACTTTGATACACCCTTAAAATAATGTATTTTTTTTGTTTTGCTTTTCAAGATGCAGAAGCCAAGCACAAGGCAAGTTACCTCGATTTCGAACAAAAGGAGAAGGAGAAAAAGCGAAGAGAAAGAAAATGGTGGAAGGGGGATCCAGTTCATGAAGAACGCCAAATTTCCCATTTCACCTATTTTCCCAAGTTGTCTAATTCCCATTTCACCTCTTTTCCCAAGTTGCCTAAATTCCCATTTCACCTATTTTCCCAAGTTCCCTGATTCCCATTTCACCTCTTTTCCCAAGTTGCCTATTTTCCCATTTCACCTATTTTCCCAAGTTGTCTAATTCCCATTTCACCTCTTTTCCCAAGTTGACTAAATTCCCATTTCACCTATTTTCCCAAGTTGTCTAAATTCCCATTTCACCTATTTTCCCAAGTCGTCTAATTCTCTAATTTTCCCCGTTGTCTAATTTCCCTAAGTTGTCCAATTAGTCGATTTTCCAAGTTGACCTATTTTCCCAAGTCGTCTAAATCTCTAAGTTGTCTAATTTTCCTAAGTTGACCAAATAGTCGATTTTTTTAGCCAAATCTCTAAGTTGTCCTAAGTTGACCAAATAGTCGATTTTTTAGTCAAATTTTACAAGTTAGTCGACTTACTCAAAAGTTCACCAATTTTATGAAGTTAGTCTACTTACTTCAAAAGTAGTATAATTTTTAAGAAAAGGGTATACTTTTGATTTAGTCTACTTTTTCACCTGAAAAAGCGACTAAATTTCCCAGATCTCCATATAGTCTAAATTTTCAGCCTCTTGCACACGGAGAACTCATGGACGGTGGACCGCGCCGAATACAAAAATTTGGAAGATAGTGATGGCGCAAGAAAAGTGGACCAAGAAGGAAGCTTCCAGAGTACCAAAATTGTCAAAAGTATCAGATACTCTCTGCCAAAGAAGAGACTAATTTTGTCCCCTTTTGCTATCCTTCACTTTCAGAAAAACTATATAAGTAGACCTCTTCATCATCAAAAGGGGGAAGAGGGAAGACAAGCTCAGAGAGAAGCTCGAGAGACTTGAGGAAGGAATGTTGAAGCTTTGCCTTCTTTTGTGTGTAGAGCTCTTCGCTTACCACTAGTGCTCCACTTGGTAGATTTGGCATGAGCTAGCTTGGCACTCTGAGTGAGTAGTGGGCAAGCAGTGATTGGCCAATCTTCTCGTGAGCAGCTAGTTGGAAGACTAGAGTCGTGAGCATGTATGTTTAGAGAATCGAAGTGCAGCTCTTAGAGTGAAGGTGTATGCTTATGTCTCCTACAATTTGCCCTGAATTTGTATAATCTTCTTTTGAGCTGTTAGATTCATAATTTCAGTCTCTCCCTTTCATTTCACTCATAATTTCAGGTTTTCTCTTATTTCACTGTGTCATTGTATATGCTATTTTTCTTCCCCATTGAGTCTTCAAATTGCAACCCACAGTGCATATTGCACTTAAGAGGACACACCACATAGAGCATATAGATCAAGAAATTGATCTACAGGTGCTCATTTTGGCACGCCCGGTGGGACCTTGGTTGCAATTTGAACTTGTTAGAAGTTCATCCCTTAGAAGTATCGAGTTTATGAAGAGAGTTAGAGAGATAGTCTATGACTCGTACTCGCTCCAGCTATAAGGAAGGATCCCTTAGTCCCGTAAAGACTCCCATAAAGAGTTATCAACGGAAAAGATTACACTACATCCCTCCTAGAGCTCCACCACTTCCATTTCCATTTCCTGACGCATCATCGTCGGGAGGCATATCGGATCGGAACTCAACGCCTCCTTCAACGGACATGGTAGCGATGGGGACGACTTGACTAACGTGCTCTCTCGGATTAACATCACATTTCCTTCCTTCAAGGAAGCTCCTCCTGAGGACGCGGATGATCACGTCAGGAGATTTCTTTCCCTATGTAAGAGTAGGGGTTTACATCAGAGAGAAGATGCCTTCCTTGCCTTGTTTCCGGCCACTCTTGAAGGGCTCGCGGATCGATGGTACAATCAACACGATGAAGCACACTTCACCACCTGGGATGCCCTCAAAACCGCCTTCACAACTACATTTACCCCAGGTAACTCCACAGAACGCATTCTTGATCAGTTGGAAAATCTTAAACTACAAAAAGGAGAGGCATTCTCTGAACTAATGACCAGAGTGAAGTCGTTAGTTTCTCGTCTTCCTCACAATCCTGGGGATTTTCTAGTCAAGAAATGGGTAGAGAAGGCTCTACAAAAAACTTCTCAGGAAAAGCTTAGAGAGTTGCTACAAGCTGATGCACCATTGGAGGAATTTGAAGCTGCAACCTCAAGGATCGAAGGAGCAAGAGTCCAGTTCAAAGAACACGAAGGTACGGATGAATTCACAAGTGATACTCTTGCACAAATAAGAAGAGAGTTAGAAGCCTTGAAGTTACAAAAGACCTTGCAAGAGGAAAAAGCTGCTTGGAAAGGAAGGGATGAAGCGCTAGCTCTACTACGACAAGAATTGGAGGAGCTTAGAACGCAAAAAGAGGTAAAAACATCGATTTGGTGCACTTTATGTAAGAAATCAAGACATTCTTCTCAAGATTGTCCGGAGAGGTTGGTGTGTCAATTTTGTGGAAAACCAGGCCATGAAGCAAGAGATTGCTATTTTCTCAAGGGGATGCAAGCGAACTGGGCGTCACCAAGTGTATCTGTACATCAGCCCCTATTACCAACTCCAAGGTTTCAAGTCGAAAGCATGTATACCACTCCTCAGGTAAACTCCTCTAACAAAAGAAAACCTCCATTTAGAAGACCAGCTCGTCCTATCATGTGCTACAGATGTAGCGAATATGGGCATTTTCAAGGAAAATGCTCCCTCCCAGAAGGGTCTCCACCATGCAAGTTTTGCCCGGATACAATGGATCATTATTCGAAGGACTGTCCGAAGCAAGGCTTCTACAAGCGGATCAGCTCCATCCTACCAAGTCAATGTTATCTCTGTCGATAAGGGAAAGCAACCAGCAATTCATTCAAGTGAGAGAGAAGAGAGCAGAACTCTTAAATATCCAGGTACCCAATTTTCTCCTATACACTCACGGTGGTACTTATCTGAGAAAGAGGACCCGAATGGCTGCGATGCTCCTGGGAAATATGGACGATGTGTTTCAGCTAAAAAAGTTGATCCATTTTTTAAAAATGGTCAAGTTCAGCAAGTCGACTTAAAAGAGGAGCAAGTGACTACAAAATTTGACCAATTTTGTAAAGTTCAGCAAGTCGACTTAAAAGAGGAACAAGTGACTAAAAAATTTGACCAATTTTGTAAAAATGACCACGTTCACAAAGTAGACCAATTTTTTAAAAATGGTCAACTTGAAGTTGCCCAAAATTTTAAAAATAGTCTACTTAAAAAAGGTCAAATTTTGGAAGTAGACTTATTTTCCCAGGATGACTCAATTCAGGAAAATAGAGTATTTTTTGAAATCGACTCTTTTGCCCAGATTCATGCCACTCCACTTAGTGATCTTGGTCAACTTCACGGAGATTTCTCCCTGCACAATCATGGACCAGAAAAAGAAACTCCAAGCTATGCTCCAGAGTTAGAACCTGATTCACAACAGAGAGAAGAAAGAAATCAAGAACTCAATGCAAGTCCATCCTTCAGCTCAAGTCCACAAGCTAGAGTGGTGGCGCTGCAAGAAATGGATCAAGAACAAGGAGTTCAGACAAGAGCCCAGAAAAAGAAAGCAGAAGCAAGGGTCCTCCAAGAAAAAGACTCAGGTACGAAAAATTCTAAAGTTTTGCAGGAAATAGACAAGGTTTTTGAAGAAACGATGAGGGAACTCCATTCATGTAACAAGCCTCCTCTACCTTCGCCAATACCCTCCATCATCAAGGCGGAGGAAATATTAAAGAACACCTTCCAGCAGGTATCATTGTATGATCTATTAAGACTGGATGAAAGGTTTAGAAGTGAAGTTATAGGGATCATAGAGACATTGTCTCCTCCAACAATGCTTGCAATAAGTGGTGGGCACACTCCAACGAACCTGATGAAAGCTTCGATTTCCGATAACTTCACAAAGATATCAACCAACTCTCTAACCGACTTCAGGAGTCCATGTCTATCAGTCACTATATATGGAATAACTATAAATGGAGTAATAATCGATGGAGGTTCAGGCATAAATCTCATGCCAGATTTTACCCTCAAATCACTTGGACTCCAACTTTCAGGTGAAGCAAAGTTCACAATAACCTTGGCTGACCAGAGTCGAGTTAAACCTCTTGATATTGTAGAAAAGGTACTGGTAGAGATGGACGGGCTGACATTCTTTCTAGATTTTGTGGTGTTAAATTTACCGCAGGTCAATGGAGGCTTTCCTTTACTCATAGGGAGGCCATGGCTAAGGCACATCCAAGCCATGCATGATTGGGGAAATGACACTATTTTAGTTAACCTGCGAGGGAAAGTACAGAAACAAGTACACTTAGATCCGAAAGGATCGCATGGACGTAATGCTCATTCTTTCACTATTCTCGAAGAACAACACATTCCTATCGCGGAAGCATGTAATGAAATTGAAATAAACGATGACCAAGATCTTTTGGAATGGATGGAAGCCTTTCCATGTTATGGCATATCTATTTGTGAAGGAGACTCTGAACAGGTAGAAACTTTTGGGCTTGGAGAACCCGTCATGGACTTGAGGAGAGGAAAGAAAGGAGTCTCGAAGGATTTGACCCAAGGGAAGGAGAAAAGAGCTGCAATAGACGACTTACCGATACCATCCAACATACCGTGGATGAAAGAGCTTTCACCTTCATGGATGCAAGAAAAGGAATCCAAAATCAACATAGAGGAATCGCCGGCCTATCCACAATGTATTTTTGAAGACCAAAACGAAGAATCAGCCATGACCTCTCAACCTGTAAGACAAGTCAATCTTGGAACCGAGGAGCATTCACAACCAATCTTACTCGCAACATGACTTTGGGATCATCCGTCCTTGCTCCATCAGGTAACCACTTTCATGCAAAACTTCAAGGATGTGTTTGCATGGAGTTACCATGACTTAGAAGGAATTCCGGTTCATCTTGGAGAGCATTCTATTCCATTGATTCATGATGCTAAGCCTGTAAGAGGAAGGATTTATCGACTTAATCCAAAGTATGCAGAAGCGGTCAAAAAAGAAATAGAAAAGCTAGAGGATGCGAGGATCATTGTCCCAGTGGAGCATTCTGAATGGTTATCATCAATGGTAATAGTCCAAAAGAAGCAATCCAACAAGATACGCATTTGTGTCGATTTTCGGGCTCTCAACAAGGTTACAATTCCCGATGGGTTTCCAATCCCATTTTCAAAACAAGTTCTGGAAAACGTGGCTGCTCATGTTTTATACAGTTTCTTGGATGGATTTAGCGGGTACAACCAAGTGTTCATCCATCCAAAGGACCAAGCTAAAACTGCATTTGTAACTCCATGGGGTACGTATGTATACACTAAGATGGCTTTTGGATTATGCAATGCTCCTGCCTCTTTCAATCGAGTGGTTTACTCAATCTTCCGATCGTTGTTGCCAAAATTCCTGAGAATCTTTATGGACAACTTCTCCACCTTTTCAGGCACGGGATGTTCTACTCCAATAGAAAACTTCACTGATCATCTTTGTCAATTGGAACAGGTTTTTAGTGCTTGCAGAGAAGCCAAATTGAAACTCAATCCTAACAAATGTCACTTTTTGGTGACCGAAGGGACACTTTTGGGTCACGTAGTCTCAGCAAAAGTTATGGCTCCTGATCCTGACAAAATCAAAGCAATACTTCATATGCCCAAACCAATTAATGTTCAACGACATGGGAAGCACCATGTGATGGCATATCACCTTTCAAGGATTAAAGGACATCGAGAACCAGTTACGGGCATAGAAGACAACCTCCCAGATCAATCTTTATTTCAAGTAAGCACTTACCCTACTTGGTACCAGACGTTCATCATTTGTTAACCACGGGAACCTGCCCACCTAACCTCACACCACTCGAACGAAGAAGATTGCTCCTAAAAAGTAAGAATTTTTCAATTGTTCAAAATACTCTTTTCCGAGTAGGATATGACGGGATCTATAGGAGATGCGTCCTACCACATGAAGTACAGCAGATACTAGAAGAAGCCCATGGAGGAACAGCTGCATGCCATTATCCAGGTCACATTACAGCACATAGGATTTTACATGGAGGATTATGGTGGCCTTATCTTTTTCGAGATGCAACAGAATATGCAAAGACATGAGACACTTGCCAGCGTTGTGCACCAAAACCAAGTAAGCTCAACAACCAACCCTTGCAAATTTCTTTATCATGGAGACCATTTGAAAAATGGGGATTAGATTTTGTGGGACCAATCTATCCCATCACTTCTTCCGCGAATGTGAAGTACTTGTTGGTAGCCACTGATTATGCCACCAAATGGGTAGAAGTTCTGGCAACAAAGGATTGCACTTCTCATACGGTAGCCTCTTTCTTGTATGAGAATATTTTCTGCAGGTATGGCTGTCCAGTTGAAGTTACAAGTGACCAAGGATCTCATTTTATCAACAAAACCCTAATTGAAATATTTATGAAGTACAAGATTTTCCACAAAAAATCATGTGCATATTACCACGAGCCAATGGTCAAGCGGAAAGCACCAACAAGGTACTCATCTCGCTCTTGAGGAAAATGTGCTATCTCCATCCCTTGACATGGGGCACTACCTACCTAGGTGTCGTATGGGCATACAGGACGGCATTCAAGGTAACCACGAAACATACTCCCTTCCAGTTAGTATATGGTCTTGAAGCAATAGCTCCATTAGAATTTCTAAAAGGATCAAGCAGAGTGGGACATCCAAGGATTGATAATTTGCAAGTCATGAGTAACATCAATATGAACATATTACATCAACTGGAGGAAAAGAGGACAATAGCAGATTCAACTCTCGAGAAAGAGCAGATGAAGCGGAAAGCATGGCACGACCGAAATCTGTGGAAAACAGAAGTCAAGGAAGGATCATTGGTCTTGCTATATCAACCAAGGTTGTACAACAGGAAGGAAAAGAAGTTATCCACTGGATGGACAGGTCCTTACAAGGTAAAAGAGATCTTTCCCCAAGGTGCGGTACGTCTCTCTACTCTTGAAGGGACCCAAATTCCTTTGGTAAACCGTTCACGTCTCAAACCCTACCAAGAAACAAAATGACATAGTGAATCACTACTATAGGAACTCTGTAAATACCATGTCCCGTCTTGATGCTCTATTACACTTATTATAGTCCCCATCAATAAAACCCATCATCTCTATCCACTAGATCTCTCAACCACATGCATAAGTCCTTTTTGACATCTGAATTGGAGTCATTTCTTTTTTTGATCTATGTCAATTTTTTATGAATAGGTCATTTGTTTTTCCCAACCAAAAAACAAAAACAAAAAAAAAAAGTCGATTTTTTTAGGCCGAATTTTTAAAGAAAGGTCGAATTTTTTCAACCTTAAAAAAAAAAAAAAAAAAAAAAAAAAAAAAAAAAAACAAAAAGTCGAATTTTTCTAAAAAAAGAAGGTCGATTTTAAAAAAAAAAGTTGATTTATTTTTTTAGGTCGATTTTTTTTACTTCATGAAAAAAAAAAAGTCGATTTATGGTCAAGGAGGTCGATTTTTTTTAACTCTAAAAAGTGGATTTTTGGATTCAAGTAGGTCGAATTTTTTTTTGGTCATTAAGGCGATTTTTTGCTTAAGTCGATTTTTTCATAAGTCCGTGCCCAAGTCGATTTTTCCTCATCAGTTAGTGCTTTGGAAAAAAAACCATCCGCCAATTTTCTTCATCAATGAATTGAAGAAGCACTGATGCTACTCATCTGCTCATCCATCATATCCAGTCCCCTGCTGCTGATCCCACTAGTAAGAGTCCTTGCGATCTAAACCAGATCAGCACTTAAGAGTTTTTACCATCCAAAATCAGATGAAGCGGAGCAGCATCCTGTAAATAAGCAGCACGGCTGCATCAGCAGTCGATTTTTTGCCCTTTTGATGAGCAGTCCACTAAAAATGAAATTGACCTTGATTTGTTCTCAGCTGAAAATTGACCTGAACAAATCAGCAGCAGCAGCAAGAGTTCGTGTTCTTCCTTCTTAAAAAGTTTCATCTTATGCAAGTGTGAAAATCTACGAACCTACAAGGATAGGAAGGATACCTCAACTCACCAGCAGGTCACATGCCAACTTGAAAAGAACAAAAAAGAAAAAAAAAAAAAGAAAAGATTGTTTTTCTCCGAGGACGGAGAATGTCTAAGTGGTGGGCAACATGTAGCGGGTTACTTTGATACACCCTTAAAATAATGTATTTTTTTTGTTTTGCTTTTCAAGATGCAGAAGCCAAGTACAAGGCAAGTTACCTCGATTTCGAACAAAAGGAGAAGGAGAAGAAGCGAAGAGCAAGAAAATGGTGGAAGGGGGATCCAGCTCATGAAGAAGACCAAATTTCCCATTTCACCTATTTTCCCAAGTTGTCTAATTCCCATTTCACCTCTTTTCCCAAGTTGCCTAAATTCCCATTTCACCTATTTTCCCAAGTTCCCTAATTCCCATTTCACCTCTTTTCCCAAGTTGCCTATTTTCCCATTTCACCTATTTTCCCAAGTTGTCTAATTCCCATTTCACCTCTTTTCCCAAGTTGCCTATTTTCCCATTTCACCTATTTTCCCAAGTTGTCTAATTCCCATTTCACCTCTTTTCCCAAGTTGACTAAATTCCCACTTCACCTATTTTCCCAAGTTGTCTAAATTCCCATTTCACCTATTTTCCCAAGTCGTCTAATTCTCTAATTCTCCCAGTTGTCTAATTTCCCTAAGTTGTCCAATTAGTCGATTTTCCAAGTTGACCTATTTTCCCAAGTCGTCTAAATCTCTAAGTTGTCTAATTTTCCTAAAGTTGACCAAATAGTCGATTTTTTTAGCCAAATCTCTAAGTTGTCCTAAGTTGACCAAATAGTCGATTTTTTAGTCAAATTTTACAAGTTAGTCGACTTACTCAAAAGTTCACCAATTTTATGAAGTTAGTCTACTTACTTCAAAAGTAGTATAATTTTTAAGAAAAGGGTATACTTTTGATTTAGTCTACTTTTTCACTTGAAAAAGCGACTAAATTTCCCAGATCTCCATATAGTCTAAATTTTCAGCCTCTTGCACACGGAGAACTCATGGACGGTGGACGGCGCCGAATACAAAAATTTGGAAGATAGTGACGGCGCAGGAAAAGTGGACCAAGAAGGAAGCTTCCAGAGTACCAAAATTGTCAAAAGTGTCAGATACTCTCTGCCGAAGAAGAGACTAATTTTGTCCCCTTTTGCTATCCTTCACTTTCAGAAAAACTATATAAGTAGACCTCTTCATCATCAAAAGGGGGAAGAGGGGAAGACAAGCTCGGAGAGACCTGAGGAAGGAATGAAGAGCTGAAGCTTTGCCTTCTTTTGTGTGTAGAGCTCTTCGCTTACCACTAGTGCTCCACTTGGTAGATTTGGCATGAGCTAGCTTGGCACTCTGAGTGAGTAGTGGGCAAGCAGTGATTGGCCAATCTTCTTGTGAGAAGCTAGTTGGAAGACTAGAGTCGTGAGCATGTATGTTTAGAGAATCGAAGTGCAGCTCTTAGAGTGAAGGTGTATGCTTATGTCTCCTACAGTTTGCCCAAAATTTGTATAATCTTCTTTTGAGCTGTTAGATTCATAATTTCAGTCTCTCCCTTTCATTTCACTCATAATTCCAGGTTTTCTCTTATTTCACTGTGTCATTGTATATGCTATTTTTCTTCCCCATTGAGTCTTCAAATTGCAACCTACACTGCATATTGCACTTAAGAGAACACACCACATAGAGCATATAGATCAAGAAATTGATCTACACAACTCAATATCGAAGGCCTGGAAGGAGCCTGCATGTGATTAGCATCAGTGTCATTTGGACAGAGATCATTATTTTTTGCTATCGAGTGTCCTAGTACTTTATTTGTGTCCTAGTACTTTATTTTATTGCTTCACAGTGTCATAGTATTTTATTTTGACCAGTTGTATAGAACTTCATGGAACTTTATTTTGTACTGCAGAACTCAGAAATATTTTTGGCAGTTCATGATGTATTCACTCCACTTTCTCTGGATATATTTGATGTAATCACTCCATTTATTCTCTTGTAACACCTCAGTTATTCATTTTTCCTTTCTCTCCGAGACGGAGAGACACTAGTGGCGGGCAACCTGTAGAATAAATTTTTGAAGGACAGAGTAAAGGATGGCACCAAGGAACCAAATATCAAACTAGGCGCCAAGACGTCCAAAAACTAGAGTTGGGCGCCAAGACGTCCAAAAGCTAAAGTTGGGCGCCAAGACGTCCAAAATCTGGAGTTGGGCGCCAAGACGTCCAAAATCTGGAGTTGGGCACCAAGATGTCCAGATGGTAGAGTAGGACGACTGCATGCCCAAGGCATGCCCAGACAAGCTGAACTGACAAAGCGGCCAAGTGGGCCCAGCCACTCATCATTACACGACAAAGTCTGGTACTGGCGACGGCCAGGCTGACAAATGAAACCGCCTAGTGCATTAACTTCCCATTACTCCCATGTAACAGACTTCCCTATTGTACCGGTTCCTCACCTCTCCTATATAAAAAGGGGAAACCTCAAGAGAGGGATATGATATATAGCATATAGTGCACACGACAGGAGAATATAGCTGAGAGTGAGTGCAGTCTTAGAGCTCGTAGAGACCTTATGCTGTTTGCTTATACTACATATGTGAGAATATTTGGAAGTTGAATTCTGTTGTTCCATTGCTTGGTATGATTAGCTCTGGTATGATTAGCTAATGGCTTGTATTCTGATTGTGTTACATTTGGCTTTCTAATTCTGCTCCATGCTTGCTGCTGTTTTGACTCTTACTCCTAAGTGTAGTTTGTAGTGATGATATGGAGGCTTGGTGATAAGTGTCTATTATGGTAATGTGCTTAATATGCTCATGTGCTTACATGTGCTCCAAGAGTAGTGCATTTTGCATTCCCTGCACCCATACACTTCACTTCACCACCTACACCAAGTACTCGAGTCTCGAATAGTTGTCCGTTGTCTCCTCTCTCTTAGACATCGCCACACCACTGCATTGTCCCGACTCATGAGCAAGTGGTAGATATCCGAATATTGTCTCTCCTCCCATTCTCTCCGCTTGCGACGAGTAAGGCTCCGCATATGGCGCTCCTCCTATCTGTGTCTAATATTCCCTCTATGCTCTAATATCCTCATGTGCTTCCTTAGTTCTCGGCAATCTGCATTATGCTAGCTTTTTTGGGGCATAGATCTTGTGCATGGAGGGTGTGTATGTGTGTGATGTGGAAAATTGTGTAGAGCTGAGTCATGTAGGACGGTGGTGATGTGTGAAGTGAGTGTCTCCAAAGACAGGGGTCAAGGGAGAGTAGGTGTGTATGTAGGTGGTGTGCGTAACATGTGAGAGCTCATGTGTGACGTGTATCGTGGTGTGTGGCATGATGAGTGGTGTGGGGTCTAATGGAATAGGGGATGAAAGTGTGAATGTGATAAACGTGTGGTGAGCTCGGAGTGGAGGTCGTCGAATACTAAGTGAGAGAATAATCAAAGCTCTAAAGATGGTGCCCAAAATGTAGTCTACCGTGCTCTCGCCTCCCCTGTGAGGAAAGCAAGAAGGTTCGCCCGAGCCAGGTCAATGGTGCATCCCATTATATATAATGAGATAGTGTTGGTTCCCTAGCTCAAGGAGGTGTCTTCCGTACCCTCTAGTGTCCTGAACCATATCTTCTGATACTCTACTGGTCCTCATCTCATCTTGATCTATGTCCCTCATGATCTCTGGATTCTCCATGTCATATGACTCGCACTAACGTGATTGGGTGCGGCCATTGAAGTCCCCCATAAGGAAGACTTCACCTAGGGTGCTATAATATAGCATCTCATCTGATAGTTCTGTGTATGGTGACTCTCTCTCCCGGGTCGGTCCCCCAAGGTCCTATCCTACATATCGGGATTCGCATGGTGGAAAGTAGCATATGGCAATGTAGGCCTAACTCTCGGGTGTTATCTCCATGCGGATCCACAAGTATCGTGCCTCCTCATCTCTGTCCATGATATGGATCAAGTTCTATATCTCCTATCTAAATATGATGGGGACACCCCCCCGACCCTCGTGCGGTACTCTGTCTCGTTGTGGTCCTAAACGTGGATTCCCAATGAAAACCTGCAATGTGAGATAGGCCCCGTTTAGGGCTCTCATGTGTCTTTGTGATGCATGCAAAGTCATGACTGTCTAGGAGGATTGTGTCCAAAGTGCTCTGTTGCAGTTCCACAATGCTCTCTTGAGTGGTGACTCCTGGTATGGTGTTGCCTCATAGGCCACGTGTCCCTATTTGATAGGGTGTCCATCCATGAAGACTTTACCATCATGGTAAAAATCCTTCCTTCCTTCTCACAGTGCCTGGAAGATCTGGGCATACATGCCCGTCTATGTTCTATCTGCATCTTTGTGAGGTCCTCATCCATGAATAGGGGTGCTCTTGGAAGATTCCATAACGTTTGTCGTTTTTTGAAGAAGGTTATTCGCTCCTCTATTAAAACCATGTGCAATATCAATGCTCCAGGTTTTGTACTATCTTTCCTCTTCCTCCATGCCCGAGTAAATGGCATACTGGTATATCCAAACTGCCTACATATCTGTAATGCATCCATTTCTACTTGAGTGCCTTCAGATAGACCTGTGATTCTCACATGTAGGCATCGGGCTTGTCTTAGTCTCTCCTCTTCAAAAGTTTCTTGTACACGGATGTATTCATTTTTTATTGCTTCTTCTTTGATCTCTTTTTTTAAGTTTTTACTTACTACTTCCACCTAACTATTTTGTGTTGCCTCCATCTCTGATCTGATGTGTTCTTGCATATCCCTCTTCCAATCATTCTTGATTTCCTCCTTTAGATCATCTAGCTTTGTGATGTCTCCTCCTTTGGAAATCTTCAAGTGAATGATTTCTTCTTGAAGTCTATGCATCTCAGCTTTCCATTCATCTTGGTCTTCTTGGAGAATTTTGATATGCTCTTCTAAGGCTCTTATTTTGTCTTTGACCTTCCTCATTTGTTGATTAAGTACTCTATCTTCCTCCTCCTTTGCCTCTCTCAATGCTTTACTAATCATGTCCTCCACTTCCTTTCTTTCAGTTCATGCCATGTTGCTAGGTACAACCCCTCCAACTGTTTGGGATCAACTTTCCCTGCTAAGTCTCCATGGCAATGCAGCAAATTTTTTAGTTCCTTTGATGAACCAGAGAGAGAGAGAGAGAGAGAGAGAGAGAGAGAGAGAGAGAGAGAGAGAGAGAGAGAGAGAGAGATTTTTAAATGTCTATTAGAGGTCGAAATCAGCCTAAGAGACGGGAGCTAAGCCCTTTAACTGAGCAAGGAGGTTTTCGAGCTTCAGAGTGGCTCACTTTCGGCGTGCCTTTCCCACCATTGATCATGTCCTTACTCTTAGATGTTTGATCGATCAGGCACGGGTAAGGAAGATGAGATAATACTCTTGCTTTGTTGACTTTTGCAAAGCATTTGACATTGTGCCTAGAGAGCAACTTTTCAGACGACTACTTGAACTTGGAGTCACTGATGACATGCTATGAGGGATCTACGCTTTGTATGAGTGAGTATCTAGGAGGGTCACATGTCTTGGGGGGATATCCGATCCCATTGTCAGCAATATTGGTGTGAAACAAGGATGTCCACTATCCCCTACTTTATTTGGGATCTACATTGATGAGCTTGTAGACTTTATCCGGCAGGGAGGCAGGATAGAGGCGGAGTTGGGGAGAACCACTATACACATCCTGTTATATGTGGATGGTGTGGTATTGATTTCTGAGTTGACTGAAGGTTTAGAGAGCCATTTACATGTACTAGATTATTTCTGTTCACAGAGAGGTCTCTCAATGAACATTGGTAAAACCAAGGTACTCATTTTTGGTACTTCCACTCACAAAGCATATTCACAATCATTGGTGGACACATCGAGATCACCAATTCATATGTTTATCTTGGGATGACTTTTTCAGCCATATTGGGTCCATTTTGTATGGCCAAGGCAGCTCCTCGTCGAGTCACACATGGATACATAGTGTTAGCACTGATGGAGAGGAAGTGTCACCGGGCACACTTCAAGGAGCCCCGCACAAAGGAATGGCTATTTGATACTTTGGTCATATGAGCACTGATGTACGGGTCATCCATCTGGGTCTAGGACTAGCATATTATATATGGACTTTGGTGGAGAGACCCCAGTACTTATGATTTCTAGGCTTATACATAGTAAGCCATTAGCACCACACGGCACCATTAGAGAAGAGTTGGCTGTACCCCAATGTTGGTGGAGGCTTTGTTCCAGGTATTATGTATGTAAAGCCTCCAGGTAGTATGTATGTCTGCTACATAGACTCCAAGACATAAATAGTGGGTGCATTGCATACAGGACTTTCCAGGGATCACAGGGCCCTAGCAAGAGATACTTTACATTGGTATGCCCAGACTAGAGATTGGCCGGTTACTTATGGATTTGACATGGATAGGCTACCACCTATACAGTATGATACACATCCTCCCATATATTCTCTCTCTTTACAAGAGAAAAATAGGATCATCTACACGTGTAATGGCACAGATATATACAGAGGGAGATCCTACCTAGGGAAACACTTCCAGCAAATAAGCTCCATTATCGGGAGCTTTTTCTACAGATTTCAGATCATGGGTTTATTGAGATACCTCAGTACATGTAGACTTACATGCCACATCGTATGCGCATTGCTATTGGGCAGTTTTGAGTCTCGTCACACCCGTTGGAGATTGAGAGAGGTCGGGCTAGCAGGACACCCCTTGAGGATCGCACATGCCCAGTTTGCTAGACAGAGGTGGGGAGCCAGGAGCTTCTTGTTATACGATATCCTGCATATGCCGATCTCAGAGTTCAGTACCAGATAGGGCTTCACTTCCGTAGTGTATGATGAGCCAGGGTCGTTTCCGACGGTTCCTCCTTGCTGTGCTCCATTGGCGTGGGACTTCCATACAGCCTACACACACAGCAGGTGATGGGGTACAGCAAAGGATCACTCATTCCTTTCAGAACATTAAGACACGATCGATCCCCAACGGCCCAAGCTTCACTCTCGAGCGGGCCGATAACCAGAGGGTCAAGACATGACCTCGTGTTCTCGGATATAGGAGACCCCAGTTCTACCAGCATGAGATCCGGAGGATTGAATCATTACATGAGGAGGAGATACAGTGGAGACTTTCATCCATACCTTGGGACACTGTATTACAACTTTACCCGTCACATATGTATCACATTTTAAGTTCAAAAAGCACCTTGGCCCCAAATACTCAGTCCTTAGGTTTTGTGATTGCTTCCATGTATAACTTGGATTTTCCATTACAATCTCTGATTAAAGGTTGGTTCCTTTTCTATAAGCTTCTGACTAAATCACTTATAAGAACCAGCCTTGGAATATGCCTAGTTTGCCAGCAATTCTAACTTTAATTAATTTGAAAACAACTAGTATCACCTTATAACAGAAAAAAATTATTGAACCTAAGAATAACTGAGCCAGCACTAAACGACCGGTTTGAGATTTTCAGTGATGGAGGAGTTTTCTAGCATGCATAATCAAGTAACACATAAGACAATATGTGAAAATTTCCCTTTTCTCTATGCTTTCTCCTAGGACAAAAGCCATATGTTGGTAATACTGAAATTCATGTAACTATCACTATTGTCCAAAACTTGGGAAGAAAGACCGGTATAACAGTTTGTCTGTTGCATACTCCTTGTGTGTTTTCAGGCATTTCTATCCGGAATGAATATCTCAATTCCCCATTACAAACAGTTTGATTATACCAACGTCCACACTATGGGCACTCAGTTTGCTGCTTTTGTGCTACCTTGGGTTCGCAAGGGTTCCTGAAATCCTATTTTAAATCATGTCCTGGATGCTCACGTATATCAAATTAAGGGAGCTGACTGTTTTTCTTTTTCATTTTAAGGCAATGCCATGAATCATACTCACCACCATGCCTGATCACATAAGAGTTCCCATTTTCCATCACAAAAGGAAAGAGAATAAAGAAGCTTGTCTAATGATTCTGTAACTTAGATGTACAAGGACTCATGGCCAACTTACTGGAATGCGATTGTCACTATTGTCAAAGACAATCTCTACAAAAGCTGAGAGAACTTGATGTCCTGCACCCTCCTGGAAAGTAAGCAAACTGATAAGAACTTCAAATAATGAACTTTTTATGACAGGAAGGATGCTTATTGGTAAAAATCATACATGGAGAAGAGCTCGTCTATCTTCTGCTCTTAGATTATGAAAAAGATCACTAAGAACAAACCGAATAGCTGCATTCATAATGCATCAAGGAATAAGAAATAAACCATGGCAAAAAGAACACTGAAAGTCTGAGGGTCCAAGAATGCTTGCCATGAAAAAAGTTTGTTTTCCCTGATCCATTCGCTCCAACTGAAATGCATCTTGCAAAAAAGTCAAAATTGTTGATTACAGAAAGATCCACAGAAAACTAAATATAATAACAGGCAAAAAAATCATATTTTATCAGTACGATTTGTTTACTACTATTAAGAATGAAGAACATCTAGGTGCTTTTCTAAACTGTAAAAGCTTTACAAAATACTATTCTAGATGAATTTTTACAAAATATTATTCTAGACA
Source organism: Ceratopteris richardii (assembly GCA_020310875.1). NCBI lineage: Eukaryota > Viridiplantae > Streptophyta > Polypodiopsida > Polypodiales > Pteridaceae > Ceratopteris > Ceratopteris richardii. Next base: position 179,451,116 of record CM035413.1, read on the forward strand.
ATCTTAACTATATTTGAGCAATGCATGGGTGGATTGCCATGCCCAGTCACATGTCAAGAAATTGAATTATAGATCCCGCATGAGCGAGCCGACCAGTAAAAAGGGAAAAACTGAACTACAGTGCTAATCGATGAAGAATGTCTGTGATGCAGTCCCAAATGAGTCAGCGGAGTCGTTAGATCCTCCCTGCTGGACAAGTCAAGACACAAGCCATTTTCACCAACAAGAGAAAGGTGGACATGAGAATCACATCCCAGCTATAGGGTCCAGAGAGACCCACCCCCGAGCTTGGGAGACTGCCCAAGCAGGTGGCCATCCCCTCAAGGGCATGGTGTTCCATACCACCATGCCCACACCATATAGGTGTGTGGGGGACTCCACCAAGGGCCAAGAGTCCAAGAACCTCATAAGAGGAATGAATGACAAATGAGTCCATGGATCCTATTCTTAATATCTTTTAATGAGGTCCAATTCACACTTGGGTGGATGCTCCACACTTGGTCGGACAATTTAACAACCAGGGCCCATCATTGATGTCCTTTGGGTTAGAGGACGTAACAATCCCCCCGCTTATTTTATATTATTGTCCTCAGCAATTTCTTGGCTAAAACCGGGGGACCAGTCCTTCAATGTCCTAATTGACTCTAAGTCATAAAGACTCTGGTTCATGCTCTCATTCAATCAGTGACCTCAACAAGAAGCCCTACTATACTTCCTAGTCATTTGAACATAACCATCACAATTTCTAGTGGAACATCACGGGTAAATACTCCAAGATCCTGATCTCCTCCTAAAATGTCATTGAACCATTATGCTTGAGCCACTTCACTAAGCAGCTTGTGTTCGATAGAGGTGCAATAACCCTCCAAGGCAAATCAAGCTCATTGGTTAACCTTGGAGCCCTCTTAACTATCTACATGAGGTATCACCAAATCATCCTGCATCAGCCACTACACCACCCGCTTATGTGCAATTGAGGAACTGTGATTCCTGGAGAGAATCTAGTTCATCTAACCCCCATATTAGCTTCCATGTGAACCATCGAGGACCACAACCCCTGGCTAACCACACACCCCTAAGGTACGATACCATACATCGCCACCCTGCACTGGAGATCACAAGGCTAACGGAGTGGGAAACCCTGAAGACCGCATAGCGGTAGGCCATCTTTTGAGAAGACACCTGAGTGCAAGGTCATCTTAATGCTTCTCCCCACTCCCTCCTCATAGTTTTTGTATTTGTGCAAAAAACCATGTAGACACTCAAAACACCTTTGAATCTAGTGGCACTAATAAGCTATTTATGTGGATCCCTCAACACTCACTCACTGGTCAATGTGAAGTACCACCAGGAGTAAGCTACCTACGGGGAAGATTACTCACCCAACGACAACCGCATAGAGGGCAAGTATATCAAGTATTATTGTTGCATTGAAATCGTACTTATTTTTGTGCACTAATGTGATGTTTACGACAAATGCAGTAGTTTAGATGTGGTTCTGACCATTACGCTAAAGGAAACTGTGTGTGTTGTTACACAAATGTGTTCATTTAAATCATTGTGTCCATATGAAGTGTGTTAACTCATGTGCATTTTGTAATTGACAAGTTCCTTCTTGCGCATGCACATTCTTGTTTGTACTTGTGTGTACTTTTGAGTGTACTTCCAATGTATTGTTGAGGTACTTGAGTGGCTTCCTTGTCTTGTGATGTCATTCTCCATTGTACACCCACTCTGCTGAGTGAGTGTCTACAGGCGCATCGTTAGTATTTATCGTGTATAATTGCCCTATATGTGCCCCTAAAGGTCTACCACCATCATCAAATTTTGGCACTCTCCATGGGAGCCAAAGGGATTTAGTGACTCTGTTCTAGTAACTTGAATTGTCTTTGGTGGGGATGCACTCCTTTGTGTGCTTTGCGATCTTGTTTCATCTTGCAAAAGCAGATCCGTTTGAAGGAGAAAGCAACACGGATGATAAAGAAAGTATCTACAAAGCTTTGGGTAATCAAGATCTTGTCAACACCAAAAATATTGTTGAACACCAAGATCTTGTCAAATAGATTGTTGAACACCAAGATCTTGGCAAACAGATTGTTGAAGACCAATATCTTGTTGATGATGCTAACTCGGGCACTAGGCAACTAGTCCTTGCAAGATGGCACTTGAAAGATCATGTACTCTTGGAGAAGGCATGGAGTACATAAGGTCTTTCTTTAACACTCTTTCATGGGAAAGAAAAGGCTTTAGTGTGGACCACGGCTCAGGACGCACAGAGAAGGAGGAAGGCATTCACAGATGCCCTCGCAGATAAGTGATCGATTGCATGGTCAAGGGACTTAATTTTGTCCACCAAGAAGTCCAAAAACCTCGGTGAGCTTCTCATTTTGCTGGAATCATGGTTCATGAATTCATTTTGACTTCCTAGAAGTTTGAAACCTTGAAAATATTTGATTAATTGACTAAGTTCATTCCATTCCTCTGAATAACTCCTCCAATCCCTCCACCATTATGTATCTCTCTCCTCATACCATTCCTATGGTGCAAAATTTGGCAATTCTGAGTACGAGATTCCATTTGCAACACGTCAAAACCCCAAAAACGACTCTTGGATCACCTCAATCCAACACAAAAATCTCTAGCTATACAAGTTTCCTCGAGTTTCACCTTGCCTTATGATTACACTTGGTGTGATCTCCCATTACACTTGGTGTAATCATCCATTACACTTGGTGTAATCGTGATTACTCTACTCTCTGCCAAGCACGCTCCCCTCTCGCCGTTTGTGTTCGAGCCCTGCTCACGAGCCCCCCCTCCCCTGGGGCTCTCAGCCTCCACTCCCTTCTTCCCCCGCTTCTCTCACCTCCTCACTTGCGTCACCCCCCTCTTTCCCCTTTTTAAGCAGGACTTAGCCTCAAAAACCCACCCCGGACGGCTCTGTTTCTATCAAATATTTTAAATCTCCCATCTCCTCCTCTCCCCTCCCTCCTCGTCCCTTCCCCCCTCCTTCCATTTCCCCCCCTCCCCCACAATTTTTTTTTTTCTGAGGCATGCTCACTCTTGGTATTTCCCTTCTTGGAGCTCCACTTTTGCTTGGCAGAGGAAGCTTTTGCCTCTCTTGCTTCGTTGGGAGATGTGGTTTCTACGGTCGAGAAGGATCCCCCTCCTTTTCTCTCTGCTTTCTTTACAAGCCCTCGTGCCCCCTCCCCCCCTTTTTCCTTTTAGGTGCAACAAACACGGATGGACATGGAGATAACCCTCAGAGGGACTCAACTCAAGCCCCCTTGCCCCCTTTTTCTCTCCCACCCATTCAACTCTCCCTTATTGATGAAGGAAGAGCAAGTTTGGTTTCAAAAGTTGGAAGTCTCCAAGCATCATCAATCATCTTTAAGATCACATGATTGCACCCCAGGCATGGCGAGCTGAGAGACCTTCTCCGGAGCATCTTGCTTGCCAAGGTGGGCAAGCTTGTGGGTATCAAGTCCCTGGGCCACAACTTTTATCAGCTTGATCTTGGTTCACTAGAGGCCGCTGCCAGGATGCTTGCCTTATCCTCATTTGTAGTTCTGGCTGGCCAGGCCTACGTATGCCCTTGGACCCATGGCTCTGATCCTTCGGCAGCCTCTTCTTTGGTTCATTCCGAGCGAAGCATGCGGGTTCCCTCTAACTAGAGGTTCCAAGGACTTCGGCTTTTGTGGTGGCCAAGGCAACGGGTCTCCCTTGGGTTTGGATTCTCATTTTTGATTCGGCATAGCTTCCCTCGAAAATTGAGCTTTCGCTTCTCTAAGGTGACGGGCTGATTCAGAGGTTCGAGTACTCGGGCCTTCCAAACCTGTGTTTCGCTTGTGACAAGGTTGATAACCTTGTGAAGGTTCGCCCTATGAGGACCAAACGATGGACTAGACCGCAACTTGGGCAAGCGGCCCCACGTGCATTAGAGCATGAGACTTGTCCCCTCTTGCCATCCTGGATTCCCTCTTGCTCTCCACCCAAGGAGGAGGTGGGGTCTCATCGTCACTCTCATGCCCCGGCTTCCACGACCGGCCCCTCTTCCTCTGATACACGTTGGCGATACCCTAGGTGCAAACAGCCGTTCGGATGGTAGCCCCATCCGACGATCGAGGAGAGTTTTGTTCCTAGGAGGAAGAAATTAAGCATATACTTTAGGATTGTCTTGTGGACCATGGCGTTGGGTTGGGGAAGGGATCCCCCTCTAGTATTCCTAACTCTGTGGTGCCAACTTCTAGGCCATCATCCTAGGTCCCCTCCAAAGCGGTCTACTCCCGTGGGCCTTCCTCTTCTCTGAGATCCCCTCGGCCGTCAAGCACATCTCCTCCTCGTCCTTGGCAATCCCTTAACAATGACTTCTTGGTGAGCCGGGGTGTCCATGAGGGTAAGCCCCCACCATGCCCCCCTCCTCCTTGGATACGTCGCCTTTGACTTCTAAACCTCCGAGGTTGGTGAGTTTCGATTACCATTTGCAGGGGGGGAGTTTTGGTTATGAGTTCCCTCGATTCTTTGGTGGATAGGAGGATCTTCGTGAGACACTTATTAGGGTCCATACAGTGCCCCTTCCTTCCCATGGCTAGATGGCCTTCAAGCCGGCCATTGCTTTCTCGTTCCCTCTGTGGGGCTACACAACCGGATTAGTCACTTGGGGAGGCATTGCGTTTTGTTCGGGCACAAGTCATTGAGATTTCTCATCATCTTGGGGATCTTGACCTCACCGACCTATTCATGAGAGCTTGGGATACAACTCCGTTTCTCTTTATTCAAGTCATGGAGGAGAGTTCGCTTATTTTTTATGTTATTGCAGATACTCTGACTTCTCCTAGGTACATATATATACATGAGGATGAGCTTGTCTTGGAGAACGCACGGGTGGCTGGTGACCCGTGCTGGTGAGTCTACCTGGCTTAGTCTTTGTAGGGTCCTCGCGGAGTAGTTTGCTACATATCGGGGACGTTTGGACTAGGATTACTCCCGATCCAACCCAGCCTCAAAGATGGCTAGATTCTCTGCTTCTTCAACATCACGGTTTTCCTCGTCCCCATGAGGGTTCTCTCATGGAATGTTGAGGGACGCAGCGGGCCAAAGTTCTTACGCTAGAGGGCTCGTCTTTGGTAGGGGCTTCTTCAATGTTTGGTTGACGGACCGATTGATATTCTCAGGCTTCTGGAGAATCATCTTTCTTTGAGCCGTACGCGGCAATGCTGAAAGCTCTTACAGAGACATGGGGAGGCTTTTTGGTCATCGGGGTACAGACCAATGGCTCTCAAGGTGCTTTATGTATATCTGTTGGGGAGTCCTTGTAGTCCGTGATTGCGGATAGAGGAGTGATTTTCACTGATAGGGCCATCTGGATGATTTTACTTCGGGGATAGGCGATATGGGTTCTTGACCTTGTGTGCCCCAAACCATGAGAGTGATCGTGCCACTTTTTGGCCCTAGATGAGTGATGCTATTCCGTATGTTCATGCTTGGTGTGTTGCTGGTGACTTAAACATGATTGAAGCACTTGAGGATTGACAGGAGGTAGCTAAGACTACTGTGCATGGTTGTGAGCTTGCGGCTTGGGAAAGACTTTGCTTGGCCTTGAGATTGTGTGATGTATGGCACACTGAGGGTTTTATTAGGGGGGAGAGATGACCTCCATTTTTCTCTCTCCGATAGGAGGATTGGCAGGATGAATCTCTCCCGAATCGATTGCATATATGTGAGTGATGTATTGGTTGATTGTGATGGTAGTACCAACATTGTAGAAGGTTCTTGCTTTTCTAACCATGCCTCTATGGTTACTGCATTTGTTGAGAGGGATACCAGTGGCCTCATGGTGATACAAATTCCAGTGCAGGTGCAGCTTGATGGGTGCTTTACTGACCAGATTGAAGCGATTTGGTCCGACTTGTCTTGAGCTGCGGGGTGTTGGGTTCACTCCCTTCAGACTCACTTACAGATGATCAGCGGTTTTGTACATGAAGCGAGTAGCCAGCACCTATGTCGGCCCTATGTCGGCCCTAAGAGAGAGAGTATTGCTTGCACACAGATATTGCCTCCCTTCAGCGGCTCTTGGAACGCCACTCGGACTGTGAGTGGACAGGCTCAAAGCTTGCCTAGGCATAGCAGGAGCTCAAGGAGGTTGAGGATATGCATTCAACATTTCTTAATCATAGACAGGCCATGCATTGGACTTAGGTTAGTGATCGTATCTCAGGAGAGGTTTTCTCAGCGGTTCTCTCAAGCCAATCACATGACGGGATTAGACAACTTTTTCAGGCTGATGGGTCCTCTGCTTCTGAGCCTCGGGAGCTTCGTGAGATTGCCACTCAGTTTTTCTGTACTCTGTTATATGAGGAGATTCCTTCTTGAGACTTGGCAAGAGAGGAGGTGTTCTGCCTTGAAGCATGCACGACGCTTGGTGACTGATGAGATGCAAGCCATGCTTCTGGCCCCTTTTACGGATAGTGAGCTCTTTGATGCTTTGCATGGTTTGGCTAGGGAAAGTTGTCCCGGTGATGATGGTCTCTCCCCCAGTTTTTTTTATCAGGTATTGGAGGCTCCTTGGGGATGGGATCCGTCTTGCCTTCAAGGAGGTCATGGAGGGGGGATAACTTCCTGAGGAGATCACTAAGGGCCTGATTTTCCTCATCCCTAAGGAGGGAAGTCAGTTGGATGACATTAGGCACTCGAGTCCCATTACACTTCTCAACTCGGCCTACAAAATCCTAGCGAAGGCTTTTACTTTGAGACTGCAACCCCTTCTTGAGTCCTTGATTCATCCAAATCAGACGGGTTTTGTCAAGGGTTGCAGTATCTTTGACAATATCTTCACTTTCTTGGAAGCTATTTCCATTGCCCAAATGCGGGGTGAGCCTCCTGCTCTGCTTCTGTTGGATTTTGAGAAAGCTTATGATCAGCTTGACAAGGCTTTTCTTGAGGACACTATGCGATGTATGGGCTTTCCTGATCTCTACATTAGGGGGGTTGCCACCTTATACCGATCGGCCCATAGTCATGTTCTTGTGGCGGGTGGTCGGGGGGAGGTTTAATATTTTGCAATCGGTGCGGCGGGGCTGTCCTGTAGCCCCTACGCAGTGGGGAACCAGGTTCTCTTCACTACAATGTGGTATGTCACTTCTTGCTAGATCTTTTCAAGCTCTTGTATTAGCCAGATTCAGCGGCTAATAAGGAATTTTTTATGGTGTGGTAGAGATGGTAGCCCTGCTCGGACTAAAGGTTGCCTGGACTGTCATCACCCTTCCCTTGGAGCATGGTGGCCTTGGGATCATTGATCTTGCTTTCAGAGTAGAGCCCTTTTGGGCAAGTTTGTTGTTTATGATTTGCTTGCTCGCCTTAGCTCTGGAAGGATTTTCTCTGTCAGAGGCTTGGTCTCTTTGCTCTTGCTACACATGGGCCTTGGCCATCCGAGATAAGATGGATCTTTACTGAAATGAGGTGTTTGGGCTTCTTGCGGCAGAGTCAGGACAATTTTGCTTGCAGTATTCTCCGGTCTTGGGAGCATCTTCGGTCTGCTCTCGTTCAGCGTCGACCTTCCTGTCTTGAGGTGAAGCTCCGTCAGCCTATTACTTGAAATCTTCTCATCTCCACAGAACGGGAGTTCATGGTTGGCTCTCTGCCTCATGTTTCTTGGGGGAGTTTGCCAGAGGTCCTGGGTGCAGTGTGTCCGATTGGATGAGCTTAGGGGCCTCACTGTGGAGCAGCACAAGGCCACGTGCACGGGGATGTGCGGTACACTCTATATGATCAGGGCTGCTCAAATTGCTATACCGAGAGAACAGGGCATTTAGGTTGATCTGTCGCATCAGGCAGCCTAGCTTCACTCAAACGGAAGGTCCTCATTGCTGCACGGGGCCTTACTTTGGAGAGGGTCCTCTTCTTTGAGATTGGTGAGGAAGGAAGGCTGATTAGTTCTTCACAGGAGTCTCATAACATCGAGGAGTGCACCTTTGAGCAGATTCGGGTGGTTGACACGCATCGTAGTGGCTAGCACATTGATCGTGACCCGGCGGACATTCGGACCCAATCCTATTGGAGTCTCTGGGCCTCGGTGGCTCCAGCATTATCTCATCTTCATTGGGACCCTCGGGAGTTTTAGTGGTGGGATCCTTTCTCCTCTTCGGAGACCCGCACTATTCCGTTCTTTCAGTACTCGGCTCGATTACGGAGGTGGATCATTTAGTTGCACCATTCGACTAGTCCACCTTTGATTGAGTCATGGTGGCATGGTGGGCTCAAAGAGGAGTTCCTCTTGTCCTTCTGGCATTAGATTTTGAGAAGCCCAGAGTCTCGTCCTTCTACCCTCTTTCAGTGGTTGGTGGCCCATAGGAGCATTGCTATTGGCACTTGCTTGAGTTATGAGGGCAAGCCTCCAGATTACATGGGTTGTGGCTTTCACTTGGAGTCTCAGCGGCATTGCCTTTGGATTGTGAGTTGGCACAGTAGATTCAGCTGCGGGTCTTGTAGCTCCTTACTTGGGGGGAGGGCCCTCGAACCATGAATTGGGGTGGGGTCGCTTGGGGCTCATTTACTGGCCTCGCTCCCTACTATGAGCATGAGGTAGTCATCGTGATCCTCTTGGTTCAAGATGGGAGGGTTGGCAGCACTCAAGTTCTCCAGAGTTCGTGGAGTGGTGCGGATTCCCCCAGCTAAGACCATTCGGGACTTTTGGCTAGAGCTGATTCATACTTTGTAGGGGGGCTTGACCGTCTTCAGGGTGACTCTAATGGCACATGTCGGAGGGGGCTCGCCTTTCTTCCGCTTTGGAAGAAAGGCCCCTTCTTTACCGTTCAGGGTGATATGATCCATTGGCGATACCGGCCACCTGCTTGGCTCTTTTCCTCCCCCCACATTTCCTCTTTTAGGAGCTAGATTCATAGTAGTTTTCTTTGTTGGATCTTTGGGGTGAGTTGTCCCCCTTGTACTCACTTTATGGATTGTAGCCCTATGGGTGTTTTTTATTAACTAATGATCTTTTGCTTGGGAGAAAAATAAATTCGTGATTACACTTGGTTATAATCCTCCCTTACACTTTGTGTAATCCCTTATTACACTTAGTGTAATCTCTATTACACCATCATTACACCGTGATTCCATCATTACACCATGATTACACCACCATTTCACATTTCGTAATAATCTCATTTCTATTTTCCCATTTCTTATCGCCATCATTGAATTTATCCATTGCATTTCAATTATCCATTGCACCTATCCCTCCCATTACACTTGAGCATCGAACGCATACTCCATTGCACTTCTCCATTCATTACCATCAGAAGTTAAAACATCAACAACATCCAATTATCCATTTAAAAGCATTAAATCATTGCCCTCATTAGACTAAAAAACCATTTAACATCACTTACAACAAAAAAACATCAAAAACTTTAAAACATTAGAACTTAAAACAAAACAATTACATTACACGTTAAAACTTAAAACCAATTGCATTAAAACATTGAACTTTAAAACTTAATAACATAAAAAGTTCAATGGACTCTCTCTCTCTCTCTCTCTCTCTCTCTCTCTCTCTCTCTCTCTCTCTCTCTCTCTCTCTCTCTCTCTCTCTCTCTCTCTCTCTCCCCCCCCCCCCTTCCCCCCCCCCCTCTCCCCCCCCCCCCCCTCCCTCCTCCCCCCCTCCCACACAGAACACGGTAGACACCTACTTGAGCTTGGTAGTTGACACCATCTGGTCATTTATAATGGGATGCACCGATGGCCAAGCTCGGGCAGACTGACATGCTTTCCACATGGAGGCGGCGAGACTATAGTCGACTACATCTTAGGTACCCTCTCTGGGGCATCGCTCATCACTTCACTTACTATTGGTCGATGTCCACTCGGAGCCCATCACACTTTTATCACGCTCACACTTTCATCTCCCCTTCCACTAGATCCCCCTAATCTACTGTGACACATACTACGATACACTTCATGCCCTAGCTCTCACATGTATACGCACACCATTTACACACACGCCTACTCTCCCTAGATCCACTCTCACCTCATAGATCACTTCCCTCTTACATGACTCAGCTCTACAGAGCTTCCCCCACCACACACACACACCCACCACACACGGGGTCCATGCCCCAAAACTGATGAGTGTCGGGAGCTGCGGAAGAAGCTATGAGCATGAGAGCATAACGGGGAGATTACACACAGATAGGCACAGCACCGTATGTGGCAGCTCACACGTGGAAAGAGGCGAGAATGGGAGGAGAGACAATATTGGGATATCTATCACCTACTTATGAGCCGGGACACTGCAGTGGCATAGGGAGACTTCAGAGAGAGGAGATAGTAAACACCCATCTGAGAGCCGAATACATGGCACAGATATGCACAGAGCCTATACCAGGTTCCTGACCGGCCACCCATTCCCATGCCAAAGAGCTCACTCCCCACCACACCTCACTTCTTTACACTAGTGACGGTGAACCCCGCGATCACCCACCTACAACATGGCAGAGCCCGCAACCTGTTCGGTTTACAGGCATAGCATCTCATCTACGGATGCAGGATTCTAACACCGCTCAATGCCCACCTCTTCAACCAAGCACTGGTTGAGGGGTTCCCTAACTCATGGACTGAGCACATCATAGTGCCCATACATAAGTTAGGCAATGTTGTGGACCCAACCACATATTGGACGATCATGATTGGCCCCACACTCCCCAATTTATATAGGGAACCACATCTTCACTTTGAGATGCCTTATCGACCAGGGACGAGTGAGGAAGACGAGATTATACCGTTGCTTTGTGGACTTCTACAAAGCCTTCAACACATTTCCCAGGGAGAGGCTCTTCAGATGCCTACTCGACATCAGGGCTCCAGATGAGATGATATGGAGGATCTATGCCTTATATGAGAGAGTATTAGGTAGAGTCAGATGCCCTTGCGGCCTACCAGATTCACTTGCTAGCATCATCAGGGTGAACCAAGGAGGCCCTCTCTCTCCCACCCTCTTTGGGCTATACTTGATGAAATAGACGACTTCATATGTCACCAGGGAGGAGATGGCATTGAGTACCAGGGACCACGGTCCACATTCTTTTATATGCTGATGACATTGTTTTGGTTTCGGAGTTTGCAGAGGGTCTACAGCATCACCTACATGGCCTAGATGACTTCTGCACACATAGAGGGCTATCACTGAACCTTGGTAAAACCAATGTTCTGATCTTCCATACATCAGTGCAGATGAGGAGAGAGAGTTCTTTCA
>CM035413.1:179467363-179472363 GCA_020310875.1 Ceratopteris richardii
ATGCACAGATGTACATGATTATTTATTTGTTTATTCTTAATTCGATGCAATGCTGAGAAGTTACTTTTATCGTGAGTTCATATGCAAATACAATAAACATATGAAAGAAATCGACATATCAAGATATTATCTTGAAAAGTCAAAACAGCGCTAGCTGAAAGACTTAAAAACGAAATCTAATTATGAGATTCTTTTATCGCACAAAAATAGAGACTTTTGTAAACTGAAGTAGCCATCCATGGGAAGTTTAAAACATCTTTTGAATAACGCATGTTTGATCGAGAGGAAAAAAGCCATATCCAATGTCATACCCACACAGTTGTGCCTGGGACTGAACGGTTCGGTCTCTACTTGTTCCTTGTAGCTTTTGAACCCTTCTATGATAACCTGCAAAAGGTGATTAGAAAAGCGGATAATGTAAAATCACCATTTAAAACCGTAGCCCCCAAGCAAGTAAACATGAAGGTTGAGAGGATTGTGTTCCAGTTGAAGCAGCAAAATGGAGCTTCTTCCTATTATTTTCGCTAAAAATCAGATAAATAGCAAAGTGAATTGAACACTTTTAAGATGTGATAAAGACGAATTGGCCAGCTCTGCTGCTTATTGATGCATGGTTTGCAAGTTACATTGAAGATTTTAAGCCAAAATGAGTACACCTTGAAGTTAGAAGAGGATAAAAGGTAGAATGAATAGTAACAAACATGGGGCAAAAATATAAGCTAGAAGCAGACATCAGGGTATTTCCCGAGAAAGGGACATGCTCAAATTACCTGCTTGATATACATGATTGCGTGTGAGGGAACAAAATGGCCAGTTTACAGCTTTCTGAGCCTCGGAATCGAAGAAACATTACTCTCCGACGCGGGACGGTATAGGAAAATATGAAGTTAGCCAAGTTAACAAGACAGCTGCAGATGTTCTTCCAGAGTCGCGAATTTAGACTTCTAGCGACGTGAATAAGGTGGTGAAATCATCTTGAGTTCTGGAAAGTCCACTTGGTCCGCTTTAGGAACAGGTGTCACTTTTATTTGCTTACTTGTCAAGGCGTCACAAGAATGAACTAGCTTTCACTATGAGCATTTATGAAACATGCAATGAAACGTTATGAAAGGAAGCACTCTCTCCCATTGAATTGGCCCCGAAAGCTCAACAACGTATCATTCCTTGAAGAGGAAGGTGTATTTGGAAAGAATAAAATAATTTTCCCAAATCATATGGTGACACTTGGAGAAACATGGCTTCTCTCATTACCGTGTCTTATCCCACCCCAACTTGTAACAAGACAATTGAAAGTTTTTGTCGATTGTTAGTCGCTTGGATCATGAGATTGAAATCGTCTTTGGATTCATGCCCAAGTCGCTTAAGAAAAGTGTATATATCTACGCACATGTAGCTAAGTGTGTGTTGGACAAAAACGAACACGTATATATACACATTCAAAATGAGCGCATATACATATCCAATCAGGATACATAGATATATATATATATGTTGATGTACCTAAATGTGTGTGTTGGACAAAAACGTACACGACTATATACACATTCGAATGAACGCATTCACATATCTAATCAGTATACATAGATATATAGACACACACATGTATCTATACATACATATACATATATGCATCAATGCATAAATAAATATGTACATGCATGCATACATGTACACATGCAAGTATATGTGCATACATGTGCAAATACACAAACATACATACATAAATATATGCATTCATATATGCATGCATACATACATACTTACTTAGTTAGAACTGTCAATTTTTCTATAATAATATAGAAACATTAAGGATGGATATAAAACCAAGAAATAAAGAATACATACTTACATACATACCTACTTATGTATATTAGGGAATGACAATTTTAAACCTTAAGTAGAATATGGAAATTATAAAAATACTCTTTAAAAATATTTGAAAAAGTCTCTTATACAGTCCATAAGAGTGTACACAATTGTTAGAGAGGCTCGATTGAAATGCTAATTTTAAATAGTTAGACATTATTAGATAATGGATGTTAATGTTAAAAAATATATGAGGTGAATGGCTTGATTGTGAGGATATGATAACTTTGTCCTTAAGAGACTAGGCAATACACAACTCCGTTAAGGATGTGGAAGTGACTCCCTTAATCATTGATCCTTAGAATTAGAATTTTCCTAGAGTTCTCTCAAGGTATGAATTTCCCTTGAAGTGTTAGAATTGATTCCAAGATAAAACATTCACTAGAGATCATGTTTGGGAATGAATAAAGTGCTAATCTTCTTTGACATCTGTTGATAGAGCAGATCAAGGGAAGCGTCACTTTTAGGTGGTATGAGGCCTTTTGGTTACGTGTTATTCTCTCAAGATTGATACACAATATCTCTAGCCAAGACAATGAATCTAATTAGTAAAATTCTAATCCTTTTGATTCTAATGGGTCCTCCCATAATTCTCATCTAGATAGTTATTGTCGAACTTTGAGAATAACATTCTTTGAATGGAGTGTGGACCTTTCGTAAGGGAATGTTTTGCAACGACAATGTCTATTGGAGACATGTTTATTTCTGTTTAGTGTTAGCTATGTCCTTTTTTGACATATTGAATGTTCATGAATTGCTTAGTGAGTGAATGTTTGTTTGGCTCTCTACGACCTCACTACTTTCGTACCTGCTCAATTGATAAATTGGATGGTTCTTGATTGATGATCTCTGGAGACAACAAATGGCAGAATATTATGTGGGTTAGTACTCATGTGTAATAGATTAATCCATCCACTAGATGAGGCAAGATGATGGATAATGAGTACAATTTGAACTATTTGTCGGTATACTAGAGGTCCTTGGTATGTTAAATAGCAATAAATGTAAAGGTTTGCACTCCCCAAATGGATGGATAACTGGATTGCAATATAACCTGAACTACATAGATGGACATTAATATCCTTTTCGGGAGCTTTAATGGAAATATATGTTGTAATTGGTCTAACCATGAAATTAACCATTTATATCTTACTGACCTAATCCACTTTACGTTATGTTTTTATCGAAACGTTGGATTCAACATAGGGTGGTTCAGATAGTATGACTATACTAATTTCTTTATATTTATATATATATATATATATATATATATATATATATATATATATATATATATATATATATATATATATATATGCTTTACCTACTATTGTATAGTTACCCACCCTCACCCTATCACACAACAAACCTCGTCCTCAATCACAGCAAACCACTTATTTATGAAGTGGAGTCAGTTCTGATAAAGTTAAAACACTTATGAAAGAAATGCTGAACGTCTTCCGTTTTTGGTCATTTCTCAAAACTCTCTACTTCTTTGTAATAGTCAAATTAGTTTTTTAGTATGTATACGTACATGCATACTTTGGAATATATATATATATATATATATATATATATATATATATATATATATATATATATATATATATATATATATATATATATATATATATATATATAACGTTTTGAGAAAATATTTTCGGTCTATCCGGATATGCAATACTCGAAGACTCTATGAAATTAAAACACACATGTGCATATTCGTTATTTTGTACTGAATGCCGTGGACAACGGGATATTGTTCACTATCTTTATTTGTGATGGCATGCCTATTCATTCCTCCCGTACTGACCACCCAAAGTTTGATAATATCTACATTACCTCGTGGTTGTAGACACAATAATCTTTCTTGGTATTTGTACAAGAAATCCCGCCTAACATTCAGATGAGATCTTTACTACGGACTCCAAAACCAAATACTTGGGTTCCATTCGCCAGATATGATGAGACCTACAGATCTGTAGATAAGTGGGATCAATGGGTTCTTTGTTTCTCCCACTCATTTAGAACACATTCTACTCTCTCACCATCATCTCTATAGAGGCCCTGTTTAGGCTGACTTTTACTCCTCTCTATGTAAACATGAGGAGTAGTGCTTTGTGTCTGTTTATATCTATGCGTAGAAATATAGAAGAGCGCAGGTAGGCAGACATTACACAGAGAAGCCGGCACCATCTTACCCGTCATTCGTTGTATTTCTTCATTCACAAGGATTACATATATAATATATGCTAAGGTGACGATTCATATTAGATGATGTTTATACATGGACGGACATTAGCATTAATCTGCGTTCCAACACTCTAAACATGCAAGTCCATCATATATGAAAGTTAAGATAGAATTGTGAAAATGCATTTATGTTTGGACACACTATAGTCTCTTGCTCTGATGTCTTTACTATGCAATGTTCTCGGCAATTTGATGGTTTGTTCAATTATGCTTCGACACTATTAGCAATGGTCGTTATGAGCATTGTATAACTGATGCTTGACATTGCTTATGCGACGCTTTGAATTTATTTATTTTATTTTTCTTCTGGGGCATCACTTATGCGACACTTTCTAAGAAGAGCATCGCATAAGGGATAATCCCCTTTTTTTTTGTCAATTAGGGGCATCCCTATGCCCCGGTTATTCTTGTAATGTGCTGAAAATTGTTCATAGGGGTATTGTATGCTTGTACCTATTGGTGTATCGGTTGATGCGAAGTCCTTGGCACATTAGAAGCTTTGGCGTATTGATAATGAAGCTACTATTTGTTTTTGAAGAAGAAGAAGAAGCCCTTTCACTGAAACCTGCATAGTGGATTAACGAAGTATTACAAGTTGCTCCTTTCACGCTTATTTATTTGAAGACCCAATTTTGAACTTCATCTGCAACCTACTGAAATTTGGAATAGCTTGGCATTGCTCTGCTTTTGGATTTTTTGATGAAGCTATAAAATCTTGCTCAATCCTTTTATCTTGTTTGTTTAATTACCCTGGGGATGTCTTTCAGTCAAATGATATTGTGTCAAGTTTTACTTTATAAAAGGATCTGGTGATGGATATAGTGTTGAAAGCACTTTTTTTTGGCCATTTTATACTCGAGGTATTGATGTCTTTCTACCCC